>WUAP02122972.1:0-15738 GCA_015163945.2 Stichodactyla helianthus | reverse complement strand
GTCTGAAGTCCGAAGTCTGAAGTCCGAAGTCCGAAGTCCGAAGTCCGAAGTCCGAAGTCCGAAGTCCGAAGTCCGAACTCTGAAGTCCGAAGTCTGAAGTCTGAAGGCCCTTCTCGGCCATCGTATATTTAACAATTGGACACAAAATCACTTCATTGACCATCCAGTTAATGTAATTTCAATTCTCGATTCGATTGGGGGGGGGGGGGTGGCTAGCGACCCAATCCACCTCCTGGAGCCTCCTCTGGACTGTGCACTTGGATCCCGAGATATGTCGATACAAAACGCACTACCCTTTATTTGACAACCTGTCATCATTCAGACAAACAGATAGAAAAGATGAAAATGAAATAAAACATTGTCTGGTTTCCCTGAATCGTCTCATATCCCTCTCTTTCATTATTATCAAGGAAATAAAATTGATGCGTCGATAATTATACATTACAGTCTAAACCAGGGCAGTTGGCAGGAAGTAGCCCACGTACCTCTTCCCGCCCTGGTCAAAACGGCTCAAATATAAATAATAATAATAATGAACTTTATTTGAGTGTCAAAAACTATCTAGCAGTCCACACTAAAATTATATAAACAAATGAATAAATCTAATATAATATGAATTGTACAATATTAATTAAAACTAAAAGTCTAGGTAAAACAATTAATCATAGGCAAAAAACTCCACAGAAAGGCCAGTTTAGCGTTCATTTTTAACCAACATTCGAGTCGAGAATTAATTCTGAAGTTTGAATAATCACCTCAGTATTCGAATGAAATCATTAATGGAAACTAGAGGGGTACGGCACGTTTGAACCTGACTTTAAAAATGTATTGGAAATATTTAACAATTATTCCACGAAATCGAGTCGTACATGAGCTCATAGTAGACGAGGCGCGCAGCGCCGAGTCGGCTATGAGCCATGTACGACGAGATTGAGTGGAATAATTGTTTTATTACATCCACATCCACTGGATTGTGAGAAATGTAGAATTTTATTTATTTTCAAGTTTGAAAAGCGAAGTAACGTCGGCGAAATGCTCCGCCATTTTGTTTACTTCTCTACTCAAGGGATATGAGCTGATATCCTAGTAGTAGAGGAACCAATCAGAGCGCGCGATTGCTCATATCCAGTGGATGTGGATATAATAATCGCTCATTATCTGGAAAAGCCTCTTGAGAGCCGGAAGTCGTCACGTGGTTGTCAAGGGATCACGTGACTAATAAAGCAGGCACGCCATCTTGTTTGTGCTGCTTTGAGAATAATTTTTGTACTCAGTAGTATTCAGTTACTTTTGGGCTCTCACTAGTTTTTTCTCGAGCCCGTTGTAAAAATGTCGACCGTTGCAGACAAACTAGACGCCGCTAGGCATTCTATAACAGGGTCTAATATAGCAAAGATAGCTTGTAAAGCTACAAGTCGTGAAGTGATGGGCCCGAAGAGAAAACATATCGATTGTAAGTTGTTTAAAGTACGCTCTCGTTTGTCACATTCAACCAATGATTTACCTTCTTCTTTTGTAAACTTATAGCGTTTTTTTCCCCTTCTTATCTCAGACCTGATACAGTGTACTAATACAGACAACGTGTCAATCCCTAATTTGGCGGATATTTTGTTCGAGAGATGCACAAATTCTAGCTGGGTCGTCGTGTTCAAGACTCTCTGTACATTCCATCATTTAATGAGTTACGGCAATGGGGTATGATTTTTAACATTTCTACAACATTACACCGTTGATTCTGGTCCATGTTAAACAGCATGTTAGAGCTGTGGTCTGTTATTGAGAGCCGAGTTCAGTTATTGTGGAATATAGTTTAATTTTAGGGCTTGCTTTTGTTGTGTTAGCAGAGGCTGGTATCGTGCGGTACCAACTAAAATGGCTTGATTTGTTTATATTGAGCACTCAGATTATTTTAATTATGGCTCTTTCATTCGCTAAGGATTTTTCCCATCACAGGAATACTAATATCGTGTTGTAGCTCAGAGAAACAGCAACTAGAAGAAGCAAGCACTAGGCTGGGGCTACTAGAATTTTGCTAGTTCCTGAAACTGTTTCTTTTTATTGTGTACAAAAAGCGCTTTCAGACGTCTGGAAAATATAGTCGAATTCCGCCTTCCTAACTTGAATTTTAAGCCCTTTACATGTTATAAAATAGCTGAGAAGTAAATAATATTTCTGGGTCTAGTAATATAGGAATATTACCAATAGTAACAAGAAAAGGTGAACGTAGTAGCAATTGAAACATTAGGATAAAATCATAAACAAGATCACTAGTGTTCCCTTGGTGATTAGTTTTTCAAGACATTATTTTTAGATTGGTTTTAGTCACTCTGTTGAATAGTTCGATAAATTTATCTAATTTAGGTAACGATAGTAAATGCAAATCAAAATGTAAATGTCTTGCGCAATTGTGGGCTTACTGTACCAGAGAATGTGTGTGAAGAGACATTTTATTGTATCATCATTTCTGCCCTGATACCCTGCATGCATCTGGACCTAACTCTAGGTTAAGGATTTAACCTAGAATTACATCCAGATTAACCTAAAGTTACACCCAAATTCATGCAGGTTACTGCCCTGATCTCAGTAACTGTTTATTAGTAGGTTTAAAATTTAGGTTAGCTTCCCTAAAATAGTAAATTATCTAATTTGTGTAATGTCACCTATTCAACAATGTGACTAAAACCACTCTACAACAGTTTATTTAATTAAATACATTGTATTTATACTTATTTCTATAATTCTGTTTTTTCTTTGTATAGCGTTTTATCCAGTACATGGCCTCAAGCAGCACTTGTTTTAGTCTGCACAATTTCCTGGATAAAAGTGGAGTTCAAGGTGTGTTGATTGAAATAAGAAATTAACTATTCATGTTGGATTCATATTAATTATGTTTGTTAATAAGTTCTTTTCATTTCTTCCAGGGTATGATATGTCAACGTTTGTACGAAGGTACTCTAACTACTTGAATGAAAAAGCTGTATCCTACAGAGAAATGGGTTATGATTTCTGCCGTGTAAAAAGAGGGTACGTTAAAATTATAACTAGCATTATTATACATTTTACTCACTTCCTCAATTTTGATTGGCCAAGAGCCTACAGCTAATTAATGATATTGGCAGAAAAATTTGCAAATTTAGGATTTATTATGTTGAGTTCAAAGTCCAAGTATTGGTGCATGCTTAAGAATTAGATTCCTAAATAAAAGATAAGAATTTCCTAAATTTTCAAAATGTATGATAAAACAATTTTTTAATTGGGTTTTGCATGATATGGTAAAATATCAAGACCTTGAGTCTGTGTTATTGGTCTTGGCCTATGGCTTTGGCAGATAACACAGGCCTCCTTGTTGATAATTTATTATATCATGGTCAGTCTTATCCAATAATTGCTTATTAGTAAAAATTTACTAGTATTCTAATGTAAATCTCACACTCTGATTGGCTACTCTACTCACCTTCTAATTTTGATAGGTGAGTAGAGAAAATTCAAGATGGCAGGTTTTATGAAGAAGTGTTTTAAAGAACTTAAAAGTTAAGATATTGAAGAATTATTGCAAGATGTTACTCCAGGGAAACAACAATAGATTTTTACTAAAACAGTTAGACTACTTTTCTTGTTTTCTCTTGGCTGATAGTTGATGAGGGTGAGGCCCAAGTCAACTATCAGCCGATAGAAAACTCGAACTCGTAGTCTAATTGTTAAATAGCATGATATACGTATGGTATTGCTTGTGGATGCTATAGCATAATGTAGTATGCTTAATATTGTTGTTCTCTCAAGTGTGAAATTCATTCATTCATTCATTCATGTTTTTAGATATTGAATATCAAACAATGTGTAAAACTATATTTTGGTGTTTCAGCAAATTTCATAATTTTTAAACCACTTCATAAAACAATCTCTGTTGGCTTGTAAAAAATAGCCTCTATCATTCATCTAGTACAGTTTTCTAAAGTAGATAAAGTTAAAATAAATTAACCAAATGCTAACAAGACTCCAAAATTAAACAAAAAATAACAATATTATAATTTATGCTTTAGAGGACAATGAATTAAGTAAGTAGGTAAGTTTCTTTCTAGTGAAATTCTGACAGGAAAAAGTGACTTAAATCATATGCCAATAGATTTTTTTAATACTTGGTGATTGATGGCTGTCAGATTCATCTCTTAAAACACTCCATTAGCTTTTATATTCATATTTAACTATGTCATCTTTTTATCTACAGGAAAGAGGATGGTGTGCTAAGAACATTTGATACTACCAAGGTTTGATAACAATTATATTTTACTGCCCACATTGCCTTGAATAGCAATTGATTTATGGATGACTGAGAAATCTTATTTTATGTGTGTTCAGATATTATTTAAAGTGCCTATAATGCTTCTGACAATATTCTCAGTATTGATTCTACATGAATTGGGTCACCTGTAGCATGACCAAAAAAATTTATATAGTTTGAGTGCAGCTTCTTGAAGTTGTAAAGGTTTTTCTATGCCATATGCTAATGACTGTGACATCAGAGGAGTTATCATTTAATATATGCACAAAGATAAATACAGACAAACACAGCTATTGGTAAATTTGAAGTACATCTTTGGTTTACCCTTGGCTCTTATAGAAATTAATGCAAATTAGTTTTCACATAGTAGCCTGTGTTTCAAATTACAAGGAACAACAAATAAGCATAAATTGCTCCAGAATACTTTCACAGTTCAATTTATTGGTATCAGTTAAGTTTTGTATATTTAATGATGACTCCCTTGATGTCACAGCCACTAGCATATGGAACGGAAAAACCTTTATAACTTCAAGATGCATTACTCAAACTATATAATTTTTTTGGCTATTGAACAACTCACCTCATGTAGAATCAATACTGAGAGTATTGTTGAAAGGTTTATAGGCATATAATATTTATTCTTTATTTTTGATTAACTTCTCTTCAGTCAGCTCAAAACTTTGCACTACACTTTCATTTTTGGGTCTACAAGCTCCTAAACGCTTTGACAGCTGAGACCCCCAACTAGCCCCTACATGCACATGGCTCTGTTCTTAAATATGCCGCACCCGCTCCCTAGGGATACCCTGCCACCAAAGATCTGTTTATTCCTGGGAGCCATGTTACTGGCACTTTAATAATGATTCAATATTTCTCTTTCTTTAGCTGCTCAAAGCATTACCAGTCCTACAGAAGCAAATTGATGCTATCCTGGAAGTTGATGTGAGTACATTCTAATTATCTAGAAGTTCATTGTGGTTTTTGATGTTTGTGTTTTCCATGTTTTTTAGTAAAAACACAAGTGAAAATAAGAGAGTGAGAAGTGGTCATGAAGCATGATGGCAAGTCATTGAGCTTTACTTTTGTAAACATTTTTCACAAGTGTTTTTTACAGATCTGTATTACAGTGTTTCACATAGCTTTTGACAGTGAGTTCCAAATTTTGTTCTGAAGTTCCAAAGCTCAAGTCATACTTTGGAAGTTCAGAACATACTTCAAACCTACTTCCCACATTAGACATTCAGTCTTTTTTGCAAATTGTACTTGTTTTTCTCCCTAAAGCCATCCTTAGGCAAAGCACTGCCCTGTTTTGTGGTGCAGCTCAGTCAGTGTGAGCCTTGAAGTTGATTTTAAGGAATTACTGAATTTATGCAGCAAGTACCGGTAAGTTTCAAGTTCACCAGCAAAGTTTGTTGTGAGCTTTCAAAGTACAACTTGAACTTTCAAACTTTTGAAGGAACTTCAGAACCCACTTGTCAAAAGTTATGTGAAACATACTGCCAAAAGGAATTATATCTCTAGTATGGTTGTAGTACAGTGGTTTAGATAGCCAATAAAGGTACAAAGTGTTGAATTTCATTATAAAATTTGCAGGTGAAGTCTACAGAGCTGTCTAATGGAGTCATAAACTGTGCCTTTGTTCTCCTATTCAAGGTAATGTCATATTTTTAGAGAAAATGTGGCTCATTTTGGTAGCATATTGCATCCTTAGCAAGACATCTCTAGTTCAATGTCTACTGGCTTCATACACTTGCTTGAACTTCTTTCTAATCCATGTAGCTTTGTGCTTTAATGTCATTATGTACCTATCAATATTTAGCCTGGGGAGGGGGTAACCTAAGGGAATTGACATATACTGTAGGATCTTGCTCCTTGGGTTGGGCATTTGACAAGTACATTCTCCCCCAGAGGAGGGGAATTTGACCCTTGAAAGAACAAGAAAGATGGAAAAGGAGGGGACTTTTGACATTTGTTAGACTCCTGGGGGTAGGGATGTTGACTCTAACATCTCCAAGTGTCAATAGGCCTTTCCCAAGATATGGTTGAGTGAGTCCTGTACTTGCCAAAGTCTCGATTTTAGCAGTGCCATCATGCACTGAGCTGTGTACTAATCTGATACAATGGACTTCAGGATGATTAAACAATAAAGCAAAGAAGAGTTGTTGATTAAACAATATATAATTTACATACTGTACTACCAAATTCACTAAACTGTTCACAATCTGAAAATAATGATCCCTTGGATTTGAATTTGGATTGATTGAAATGATCATGTGACATTGCATACTTTTATGCACGTGAAGGTTGTAGTGCCATTTGGCATTTGAACTCTGCAGTTTTATGTCAAAGTTTTCCATATTTGGCATAAAATTGCAAAGTTCACACGCCAAACGTCACCACCGCATTCTACATGTGTAAAAGTATGCAATGTCACATGATCATTTTGATCGATCCAAATTCAAATCCGATGGATCGTTATTTTCAGACTGTGAACAGTTTAGTGAATTTGGTAGTAATAACGCTACGAAGAAACTGCTATGGTAATAAAATTGAGGCTTTGGCAAGTATAGGACTCACTCAATCATCTTGGGAAAGTCCTACATGTATTCCCCCTGGGTTTGTGTAGCCCACCCTGGGGCTTAACACTAATTAATAGGTGTGTTAAAACAGACCACAGATGTTTCCTTTTAGAACCAGCTTCATAAAGAGAGCAACTAGTGTTTTATGAGAAATATCAGTTCAGTTTATTACATGTAGCAGAAAGAGCCCACTTGGCTAAATTGATTGAAAATTTTGGATAAAAATGGCCTTTTTGTGTTTGTATGTTTGGCAGATTAGTATCAACTTTCAATGAATGAATGCTGTTATATTTTTCACAGGATCTCATCAGGCTCTTTGCTTGTTATAATGATGGGATTATTAATCTTCTTGGTAAGTAGCATCATTCACTAACTGTACATTATAGGTTGACAAAAGGGAGTACATGTACTTATTTCAGAATCTTACTACCATTTGCAAGCAACCGTGAAGTGACATGCCAAACTAGGTTTTTAAAAGTTATATCTCAGACATTTAAAGCGAAAAACTGTCAAGTTTGACATGAGAAACTTTGATGGTGCCGACAAACTATTTAGTTAGCATGTGGAATGTACAAAGTTTATGAACTCCATTTTATAAGTTTCAAGATGTTTTGTGAAAAACACTATGGATTTAAAACTGATTGCTGTATTTACTTTAAAATAGATATTGTGCTTTGTACAATATCTCAAAACTTTTAAAATAAAGCTTATAAACTTTGAAAATTCAATGTTATTTGAAATGGTAGTAAGAAAAGTGAAAAGACTTAAAAGTTTCACACGTCAAACTTGATAGTTATTCGTGTGAAACATCTGAGATATAACTTTTAAAAACTAGTTTGGCGTGTCGCACTTCATGGTTGCTTACAGATGGTAATATCAATACTATATGTTTGTCCCAACAGAGAAGTATTTTGATATGAACAAGAAGGATTGTAAAGGAGCCTTGGATATCTACAAGAGATTTGTTACAAGAATGGACCGAGTGCAGGACTTCCTGAAAACGGCTGAAGATGTTGGGTTTGACAAAGAAGACATCCCTGACCTGAGCAAGGTTGGATCATAATATATGCTATTCTACTATTTGTAGAATTTTTCTAATTGTAGTAGAATTAAGTTTTATTCGTTGTAAGCAATTATCAAGGCAAACAGACCCAACAACATCCAACAGTGTTGGCAATTGTTGGTTTGCTGTTGGTGTTTGTTCAAATGGGCCCAAAAAATCAATGATATTGGGATATATTCTTGTTTTTGTGAAAGTTCCATGGATGCAATGTGTATTTCACATGTACAAGTCCAAAATTGTTAAGTATGATTTCCCAACAGTGTTGAATGGTGTTATTCAACAGCCTTGGGTGTGCTTGTGTGGGCCTTTACTGTATTTTATGCTTGGTCTTGTGGTGTTTAAAGATGTCAAGAGATATAGAAATTAAATGTCATTTTTATTTTAGGCACCTAACAGCTTGCTTGATGCTCTTGAAAATCATTATCAGGCCTTAGAAAAAGGGAAAACAACATCAAGTCACAAGTGAGTGAACTTTATTTTATCTGTACATTTACTACTGAAATTTCTCAACTGTTAGTGGTCTGAAAAAAAGATCCGTTGGGTTTTTATTTGGATTGATCAAAATGATCACATGACATTGCATACTTTTATGCATATAGAATGTGGTTATGACATTTGGTGTGTGAATTTTGCAGTTTTATGTCAAAGTTTTCCAGATATTTGGCATTAACCTGCAGAGTTCACACACCTATTGTCACCACCTCGGGTCCATGTGCATAAGAGTATGTAATGTCACATAATTATTTTGATTGATCCAAATGAAAACCTCAGTGCCAAATAATTTTTTGGGTTGCTAACAATTGAGTGATTTTGGTGGTATTTGTTTGTTGTGCAATTTGTTGAGTATTGTACATTTGACGTTCATAGGCCATTAACTATCCCCGTCATCACAGTACCCAAACTAGCAGCAGACGCTTTTAGTTCAAGTGGCTTTGAAACAAAGTTAGAAGCCCCAGCAGGTACAACCACTGCAGCAGATAAGAAATCCCAACTGAAAGAAGAGGAGGAGAGACACATGGAAGCATTAAAGGTAACGATAAAGTTATTGTATAATAGACCTTTTTAGAATTAACAAAATACCACTGTATGACATACAGATTAAAGATTAAAGACTCATTTTTGCAGTGGGTTAGCCTCCTTTCAGTGTCAAAATATTCATAAATACCAACAATAAAACAAAGGATAAACAACTACAATACAAACAGTATCTTTGAGGCTTTTGTGTTTAGACATAATCAGTAAAGTAGAATTTTTACGGGTAAAACATGTAAAAGTGAAAAAAACATGAAGTTTCAGCCATCCTTGTGATAGCCTTCATTAGATGGATTGTGAGTGTGTGAAGTGTGTGTATGCAAATATATGAAGGAAGTCAGTGAAGTGGTGAACAGTAATAGGCTATTGTTCTCTAATCTGGTTGTCATGGCGATGGTAGTAAGAGTTACTTTGATTAATGTGGTCCAGGTAGAACTAAGGCGATAGGAGTCTTCCCTGTTGAAATTGTTAGGTCTTTTGTAGGTTTCAATGGATTCTTTGAGTCTAGGGTAGTACTGAGGTGTCTTGGCAAGAACCAACAGGTTTACAATACAAACAATACAAACACTTTGAAATTCCGTGGACCTTCACTGAAATATGTGAATATTCTACACAAAAATGAGGCTAACCTGAGCAGCAGAGAATTCAAAACTGGTGTATTTTGCAATTTCTCTTTTTCTTTTCTCTTTTTCATTTCTCCACTCCACTCCACTCCTGTCCCATTTTCTGTCCTATTCTATTCTTTTCTCTTTTTCCTTCCTTTCCCATGTGCATAAATGTGGAACTTTTTTATCACTCATTCTTTTTCTTCAAAGAAAGATAATTTTCTATGAACAAAAGCACAAAATAGATTATTTTACGCAATAGTTTAAACATTCTATTTATATAAAATGCTTGTTTCAGGTCAAAAAGAATACTGGTGTATCTGGCATCACACTACCCAGTGCTGCACCCCAAACCCAAGTTCAACCTCATGCCCCTCCCAAAGCGATGTCACCAAGTGATGACTTGTTACAGTTAGATGCAGCCTTTTCCTCGTCCATACCTCAAACCACCAGCACAGCATTCTCACCAAGTACTAACTTTCCTCCAAGCCAACCTTTCCCTGGTGTGCAGTCTGGAGGAATGGCAAGTGGTTTTGGAGCTTCTCCATGGGGTGATGCTCCTGTAACTGGCCCCTCTACAGGTGAATACTACCCATCATTAGTCGGTTTTAATTTTACGTTGATTTGAGTATTTACCTAATGTATTTAAAATATCTTTTTACTAAAATATAACGAAAAATCCCAGTAATGCTTTGGGAAATCCTTACCATGAACACTTACTGTATTTCCTTTTTATAAGGCACACCTTATGCATAAGGTGCACCCCCAACTTGAGCCTAACATTTTATGACTAGCTCAAAAAAAAAGTTTCAACCAAAAACTCACTTATAAAGTGCACTATGATTCTACTTTACAGTGTAAGGATTTGTTTCAATAAAATATTTTCTACTCCTCACTATGAATGAACTATAGAACGCTTGGTAAACATATCATATGATCAAACAAAAAAAGATTTATTTCATGCTATTGCTATGTCTTGTGTCTAAGAAAAACACTTAAGCAACTGAAAGAAGAAAAAGTTTTAATGTAAATAAGTCCTTGAGATGAACGATGTTTTCAAAGAGATGATACACAAACACCAAACGAAATAATCATAGTTTGTTAGGGCACCAAAGGATGCCATGTTTGTTGTGATCTTTTATGCCAAACTAGAAGTGCAAAGCTTTTGATCTTTTTGCAGGCATCATTCTTCCTGCCATTTACCCTTTTAAAAACTTCACAGGCCAGAAGTGGTATCAGTTTTGTGTGTAGTAAAACTTAGAAACTTCCCTGAATGCTAATTGAGGTGTGAACCATTGTTTAACTATGGATTAACACACGTGTACCAGGTGAATCAAAATAGTGACTCATTTAAGAACAAACTAGACGATCTAAGATTTGTAGGGCTCCAGCAATGCACACTGCCGTAAAGTGTCAATCACTGGCTATGCCCAGCGGTTCTGTGAACTAAAAATAGGATGTGTAATAGATGTGATTTCCAGATAAGTCAGACAAATATCACAAACTGTAACTGTACTTTGGAGGGAAAAAAGACTTCTTAATGGAGCAGAAGTTTATTATGTGTCAGCAGTTGCCCATTCCCCCCGACTGAGCTTTTTGATGATACCTTAGTTAGGTAAACCTAGAGTTTAAGCTTTTGCCCAACTAAAAAGTTTTGTACTTGTCTTCTTTTTTGTGGTATTTCAAAAAATATTTTTCAAAAAACTCTCACTTTATCAGGCGCACCCTCAACTTTGAAAAGATTTTATGTCTCTTTATACGTAAGGAAATATGGTATCTTTTTTTCAATGTTAACTCCAATGTAGATTTATGGTTTTGTATCTGAATTTGTTGCTTTAAAATACTTTAAAAATCATGTTTAAATCTTTTCCGGCAAATGATTAATGCATTTTAGAAAATGCACAAAAAATGTGAAGCATTCATGGTTTGAGTATCTGCGCAGTAAACCCATTTCACTTTTCATTGTGATTTACCCTCAGGTTTTCAGAGTTCAACAGCTCCTAATTTCTTTGATAGTCCAGCTAAAGGCAGTGATGCTGACTTTGATCAAGTGTTTGGTAACAGTACTCCTGCTAGCTCATCAACTGCTTCATCTAATGCTTCAGTCCTACAGCCTATTGCAGCTGACAATGTTGCACCCAATTTAGTAACACAGCGACAAACTCAAGAGGACACTGGTAAAGCCACTGGGGACCTGATGTCTAGCTTGGAGAGAGCAACCAAATCATTAGGTAGGCAAATGGTTGAAGGTTGTTCTGATGCCAGTTAAGAAGTATAGGAGGCAATTGGTCTGTTGCACTCCTTTGTACCACTTGAGACCGGGTTTGGAAGTCCAGAGAGACTGTTGGTGGTGGCACTTCACCATCTGCCTTATTTTCTATGCAAGGCATGTTGAAAGGAGAGTTTTTGGAAGGCATGGACGGTTGACTGTTGACCCAATGCAGGCCTTGTGGTCCTAACACCCCTGCCAGAGATGAACTCAAAAACACAGTCAACATTGAAAGTGATGGACTACTCATTACATACTGTAGTAACTAATAGTAACTATTATTTTAATTTTATTTTTACATGGTTTATTGTTGTAGATAATCTGTCATTACTCAATGGAGGTGCAGCTCCTGCATCAAAAAAAGGACAACATCAGTGGACTCCATCACAACCACAGCAGAAAACAGGAGGTCCAAACTGGCAGAAACAAAATCTAACAGCAAGATCAACAGTTCCACCAACACAGATGGGGTGGCAAACAGCTCAACCAGGAATAGCACCACAGCAAGGAATATACAGGTGGGTGGCATGGGTGGCGTAGTGGTAAAATGTTTGCCTGTTGTTCCCTCAAAGGGTCAGGATTCTCTGGTTCAAGCCCTGTGTATGCCACATGTGAGTAGAGTTTGTTAGGTGTGTTGTTCTCTCCCTTGCCACAAGGGTTTTTCTTCGGATTTTCCTCCCTCGATATAAAACTCATGTGAGCTGAGAGTTGTATGCTTAAAACAGTCAATGTAGTGGTAGTGTGTGTGAGTGATAGTGCCCCCAATTAGTGCGAAAGTGCTAGAAAGACTAGGCACTTAAATAAATTATTATTTATCTTTATTTATACAGACCACCATTTGGTCAGCCAGTGATGCCACCCATGCAACAACCACAACCACCATTGGGGGTAAGCATACTTAATTATACATTTTACTCACTATCTCATTTCTGATTGGCGGAGAGCCTACAGCTGATTTGTAATATCTGCAGAAAAATGTGCAGATATGGGATTTATCATGTCAAGTTCAAAGTCTAAGTGTCGTTAAAAAATAGATTCATAAATGTAAAAGATAAGAATTTCCTAAATTTTCAAAGAGTGTAATCAAACAATTATTGAATTTGGTTTTTGCATAAGATTGTACATTATCAAGAGTTCTGTCTGTGTTTCTTAGCTTACATCTTAGGCAGATAACACCAACCTTGTTCTTGATGATTTATGATAATATCATGCTCAACCTCTTCTAATAATTGCTTAATAGTTCTTTCTCCATGTTGTTAGGAATTGCATAACACATCTTGCTGTTCTGTTATTTAGGGTAATCAACCAATGTTTCCTGGAGGGTTTGGCAATCAACCGCTACATCCTGGTCAATCACAGCCAACTAATGATCCATTTGGACCTATTCCTGGCTCCCAGGTGAGTCAATATGAAATGACAAACAGGAAGCCCTAAAGTAATCCTAAGTTTGGCGGTTTAAATGTTTGCACTTTGGTAACATTATTGCCATTTTGTTTTTGAACCACATGGTATACAGCAGACAACTTACCAACAATAACAGATGACATATACCATCACTGCCTTTTATGTACCAACTACCTACCAACACCTTGTTAGAAATCACTGACACTGTACTGACACTGTACCAACAATCCACCAACACTTTACCAACAGTTTATATACTGACATCCTGCTGCTGATGAAAAGCGTTAGCTGTTTATGAAAAACCGTTATAACGTTCTGTCAAAGCGTTAAGTTCCCTTAAAAAGCGTTAACAGCCGTTAAAATAGGCCGTTTAACGGTAAAGCGTTAAGACACGTTTTCCCATGGAAGGTCACATATACCAAAATCTTACTGACAATCTATTGATAATTTACCAACACTCTACCAACATTTTTACCAACAATCTACTGATATTCTTCCGACACTACCAATAACCCACCATCACTTTACTGACTCCTTACTGACACTGCTCTCTGGCTTTTATAGATCTTGTTAGCTTTGGCATAATGTTTTCCCATTTCAGACCACATGCCATTCCCTTGGGTATTGTTTTTGTTTCTTTTTAATGCTTGAGAAGATACATTAATATGGATGCAACTCAAACAAAGAATCTTATTCTTGAGGGATTGGCACATGGTCTGAAATTGGAAAACATTTACGCTCCAGCTAAAAAGGTCTCTCCTAAACTATTACCAATGTAGAGCCCTGATAAACACTGAGCCTGAGTAGCTGGTCTTATTTTTTGTTTGGTTTTCTTCTAGGCCAGGTTTTAATAAGGTGATTCTGTAACAACACATTGGTACACTGTTGTGAGTCAATAAGTGCATGTTCTAATAATATAAACATCAGGAAGGAAGGGAAAAGATAAACAAAGGTATAGAAGAGATACTCTTTATTAATGAAGAAATGGAAAAATTCCCATTAATCATGAAACTCTGGATCTGTCTAACCCCCATTAGAGTGGTTTTCATATGAGTGGGAAACTTACAGTACTGACTTACAGCACATACGCAGCACAGTGTACCATACCGTAACACTGAAATAGCTTTCCATTGTTTTCTGGTGAATCATTTAATCATAAGTGCAGTTACAGTTATGGTACTGCTATGGTAGGGCTGCTGATTTGCCGTAGCGTTTCCCCTCATACCAAATCCACTCTATACTGAATCAGGTACTGCCTGGCTTCTGCTGTTGACATTCTAAGACAGAGGAAGCATAAAATATAATTAAGTTTTGATATAGTCCACAAACATACTAGCAGACTCTCACTACTGCCCTATTAACCATCTTTAGCAAGGGGTCACATGGTCATTGTCCTGTTGACCCAATCCATACACATGAACACACTCTCCTCTCCCTTATTTACTGTCTGAGGCAGGGGGGACATAGTAGAGAGAATCTAAATATCCTCCTGGTACTGAGGATGCTGCTAGTGTGATAAGCCATCCATGTAGTCATGGACTGTCCTATACTGTCCTATACTGTGTCTATCATGATCCATAGCAATTCACTTTTATAATGACTTTTTCATAACAGACTGTAATATAGGGGTAGGTCTATTTCCTAATCATTCATGTCTGATAAACAAGGTAAATGATAGCATTATTGTGATTCTACAATGAGCTCTTCATGCTAAAGGGTTAGTGCTTAAATGTATGAAAATATCCTGGGTTGTCTATCGAGTGGTCATTATTTTGAGCTCTAGACTTTAACACACCAGCAGTCTTATCTTGCTCTCTCATTTTGTGACAGTGAAGCTTTTTTCTGTTAAGAATCTAAATTTTTGACATCAGTTTGATCTAACAAGGCAGGTTATTACTGGATTTATAATTAACCTTGCATCTGTCAAAAATGCATTTCAAACAAAGCTAGAATCAAGGCTGTATTAGTTTCACATCTAGTATGTCTAGGAAGATGTTCTATTTTTCTGCAAGAATTTTCTGGAACTTCAATGCTATAGCTTGGTCATTTTATAAGTGTGACAGAGAGCCATGCTGGATGGCATGTCAGCCAAGATGGCAGTGGTATCAAATGTGTAGACAACTGATTATTGATACTGTTGAGAAAACAATCATGTTACAGCAGAAATACTACTGAAACTACTATTTGATTAGGAAAGGTTGGTTATCATGTTAGTATGGATTAAGATACTGTTGGTTCTTAATGTGGAGTAATGTGATGCCCTTTCAAACAGAGCATGAGAAAACTGGACTTTGACAGTTGGTATATAGCAATAATGTGTTTGTTAATAGATAAGTATAGACTGTATCATTTGATTGACCAGTTAGGGACATATCAAGATTCATCCACCCCAACTCCCCCCCCCCCCCCCCCCCCCCCCCCCCCCCCCCCCCCTTCCCCCCCACTCTTCACGTTACCAAACCTACAATCATGTTTTTTTGTTTTTATGCTAGGTGTGTGCGGCGATC
>WUAP02122961.1:0-15739 GCA_015163945.2 Stichodactyla helianthus | reverse complement strand
GGTTCTTTACCCATCATATCAGCCCTTCGTTCTATTTTTAGGTTGGTATTTATTTTGAGAATGGAACATGATTGGTCCCATTACAGTCCCACAGTCGCTTCCGGTAAGAGGCGAGTTAGAATCAAAAATCCAAAATGGTGGTTAGCGAAGTAGAGATGACTTTTGTGGATGAAGAGTATTGGCCGGGCGAGCTTGGTAACAAACTAATAGTAGGTCTTGTTCTAAAAATAGAATGAAGGACTGATATGATGGGGTACAAGGGATTCCTTCTCTTACCTCATTTTCTCTTGATAGCGCATCATCTTCCGCCAAGATGGAATTAATAGACCGATATCTGGTGACGTCATTGCTTACATTTTGGGCAGGCAATTCTGTATATGTTTGGGATTCCTGTGGATTTTTTCCTGCGCGCAAAGTAATGGCACGAGACTAGAGAGAAGGAGGGGAAAGGTTCTACTTTCATTTCTCGGAAATCCACAGGGATCCCAAAAAGAGCAAAGAGTTACGTATGGGGGAGGCTTGTTGAACACTACTAGTTGTGGTTTTACCTCTGCATTTCTGGTGTTGTTCCTGAAGCGAGTTTGTAGAAATCATTTTCTGTTTAAAAACAATCGACATGTTTTAAAACAGTTTTAAAACTAATTGTATCATCAGCCTCGAGTCCTATGTAGTTACCTACATAATTACTATCAATTCTTGTTCATCTATCCAGATTACCAGCTGAGCGAACAACTACCTACGCAAAGCATTGTTGGACAAAACCTCCGGCTCTCCCCAATTATTTTCAGGTTGAAAATCGTGCTTGAACATAGAGCCGGCCATGAAAAATCCTAACGGACTGTGATTGGTTAGAGAATTTTCCCCCCCCTCAGCTGGTTTCGATTATGCACTAATCAATGGCAGTTATTACAGTTGAGCCCGCAATGCGATAATCTTTTGTTTTAAGAATCATTCAAGTGAGGCTATCGCGTCAATACAATGCATGAAGGCTCATTTGCATGTCATTTGCATGCAGCCGTAATAACAGCTATTGAAACCCCGACCCTCCGGGACAGGGTGAGGAATTAACGCGGCAAGGACCGGGAATTGAACGCGCATTTAACAGCGTGCTGCAAGGGCATATACTGTTTTTTCAGAGTCGTGTAAAAGCAGCTCTACCAATCTTTAATTTTTGAATTCCGATTACGGTTGACTATCCAAGAAAGTGTACTGTTCTAGAGCCAAAAACAAACAAACAAACAAAACAAAACAAAACAAATCACCTTTGTTCCGCACACAATGTTGATCTATCATTTATCAACTACAAACCTGTGTACAATCTGTAGGCCTTTCCTGAGGAGAGAATGATAAAGACACCGATGAATGCTGTACGTAAACAGTAAAAATACCTAACGCTTACTGTGAGCCATAGTAAAACGTTTTATTATATAGATATCAATGAAATACCAGGGTTTCACCTGTTTCTAAAACTTCGTACACAGTGAAGATATTATTTTTATCCTTCAGATATGAAGATATCACCGTTGCCATGACTACCCTTGTATCAACCAATCACAAATGGCCTTAAAATTGTTCCCTGATCCTGGGTATTTCATCGATATTTATAAAATAAACAGAACATTACATGGTCGCTTGGAGATACTAATTTTACCTTCTAGTGTTGAATATCTCTCACTCGTTCGCTGTGCTCACTCGTGAGAGATATTATCAACATTCGAAAATAAAATTCGTATCTCCGCGCGCCCATGTAATATCCTCTATATCTACAAAATAAAACACTAGGCTGCTCGTCCATTTTTATGAGTATGGTGGGGGAGTGGCATTTTTGGGAAGGGGCACTCCAAAAATTCGGTTCCAAGGGGGGGAAGGGTCAGCCGAAAATTTTGGCCATATTGGGGGCTCATGCCAACTAAAAATATATATAGAGAGAGCGGGGTTAAAGGAGAGGGGGTCATGTAAATAATCATAGACCAACAGCCCCCTCCCCCCTTAGCACGCAATACCTGCTCGAACTCTTCCTGCTCTGCCTGCCCTCTGTTCAGCAGAAGCTTGGGATACTTGTGTTACGATCAAGCTTTCTGAAGGACAAAAACAGTGATAAAACAGTTAATCAGTGTTCTGCAATCTTTACACATTCCTAGCTCAATAGCGAGTTTTTTACTTGATATTTTTTTCTCCTTATCATCCTTAGTAAAAACTATAGAGTAGTTTTCATTTGAGTGGAAAACGCACGGTACTGAATTACAGCACGAACAAGGTAAGGTATGCAGGAACATTGAATGGCTTTCCTTTGTTCTCGTGTGAATCAACCAATCACAATGCATGGATACTTAAGATATGGTACATCTATCAGGCGTAATCCGCTTTACTAGTATGATTAGAACCAGAGTTAAACAGATGGTTAGGCTGCCTATTTTTTAAACGTTGCGTTTTTTCTTTGCTATGATGATGCCCATCGGAGTGCATTATCATTGAGCTTTATAAAAAGCTTTACCGTGTTCTACGCTGTTTTATCAACACGAGAAGAGTTTTAGGATGACAGGTTGTATGCGAGTGAATTCAAAGCTTTTCGAGTGTTTTTCTAACATCCCAAGTATTGATGAAACAGCATAGAACATGAAAAAAACGTTTTATAAAGCTTTTATAAATTAAAATAATACAAAACCAACCAAGTTTCCATTCTCTTATATCACACTGAAAGTTTTTAATCATAGCGCGCGTTATATCGCTAGTTACCTATGCCAGTCTTTGGAGAGTATGCTCGTATTTTTACAAATCCACAATCGATTACTGCAAAGAAACAAGAAAAAACACTACGTCAGACAACTATGACACAACATAATAACCAATAAAAGGAAATCTGTAACACCGTGAAAAAAAGATAAATATACTTAACTTTACTGACACAACATAGATAACAAACTGTAGACGTTAACTGGCTTATCCCACCCTATGAGCCTGCTGGAGCGGGTGATTTTATAAAATAGCTTATACCAAAGACAGTGAGTATATTTTTGGTTGATGAACAAATTGTGTTACCATGATCATTTCCCTTTTATTTATTTTTTCTTGTCGAAAATATGAAAAGATTCAATAACTATTATGACATACCATATGCAATACCATCAATAGTTATCGACGCTTCAGCAATGTTCGTAGCCACAACTACCTGGAAATTAAAAAAAAATAACGAAACTGACCGCGTTCTTTCTTGAATATTATATTGAATACAGTAAAATAATCTCACGGGTGGATCCAGGATATTTTTTCTTGGGGGAGACTGCACCCGTAGTATTTGTAGTATTTGCGAGTGAAAAGGGCAAATAATAAGAGTTCGGAAAGGTACTTTCCTTGGGGAAATCCGCAACGACACACGCAACACACAACATGTAGCGCGCATAGAAATTTTGCCACGAGTCCTCCCACAACTGTAGTGTACAACTAAGTTTATGACTGTGAACACGTCTGTTACCTTACTTGCAATGGAAAAGTGACGCTAGCTCACCCAAAAGTTGCATCAAATGTCTCGGTGAATATAGGATATCAATCCTATAAATTTTGTGATAAGAACATACCTTTCTCGTATTCTGTGGAGCTCTTTTAAAAACAAGCATCTAAGAAAAAGGAAAAACAAAAAATATAGTGTTCTGGATTTTATTACGCGCATCTAGATTGCACTATGAAATAAATGCTAGTTTACTCGCTAGTTTCCATTTGAAATAAATGTTGATTACTAAAAATTATATATGGTTTAGTTTTATGTTGTGGAACGCGGGAAAACATTGACACAGCTATAGCCAATAAATGTTTAAATGTCCCTGAAATCAAGAGGTCTGTAGTTTTGTTTGTATTGGTGGAAGGCTAGTTTTAGCGGGATCGATCTATTGACCTATTTTACAGAAACCTCTCTCACTCAATAATCACTTTTGAAACTTTTGAATCCTTAAAAAAAAAAAAAAACCAGGAAGGGTGGAGGTTAGAAGAGCATAAAAGTAATTGTCTGTTAAATATAGTGTAATCATGGTACCTGTTCAGAATAAGGTAGACCACTGTACATTGGAAGGATTTTTAAGTACTGGGATCCCTTTGGCATTGCTCTTGCTCTTTCTCTGAACAATGAATGACAAGAAAAGAAAGAAACTCTAACAAAATGTATGAATGATTATATGGTTGGACAGTGTTTATTGATGGTATTGATGATGATGAGAGTGATAACGACAATCATTATCATGACCCATGTATGATGCTGCTGCTGCTGCTGATGATGATGATGATGACAGTAAGTGATGATGATGAAAATAGTAATAATCTAAAGTATTAGCGTCTCAGTACTTACATAAGATTTTGTGCTGCAGATTCAACTTCATCCTTAAAGTTAAAAATAAAAGGAAAAACCACTTACTCAACACTAAACATTGCTCCATACATTTCTTTGTAAATAAAATGAATGTTAATGTTAAATGTTACCTTCTTCATTTATTTTATTTCTATGAAGCTCAAAGATTGGCTGACAGGCTTAAGCTACACTACTTGTGATTAGAATTTGTATTTTGTTTCTTTTTGTCAAAACAGTGTATGAAATTAGTATATATTTTAATCACAAAATACAAAGAAATGTATGGAGCAATGCTTAGTGTTGAGGGAGTGGGTCACAGACTCTGTTTAAATCATTGCAAAAATATAATACTTCCCATTGAAATATCAAGAAAATAATTAACCGGTGATTATTAGACCCTTAAATATTATTCCAGTGAAGTTTCAGCTGAATTAAATCTTGGACAATTTTTGTCGATTTTAGTACCCCTTTAAGAGGAGTCTAGACTGTAAACAACTAGTACTCTTTGAATGAAGCTGTTCAAATATATTTATAAATTTTATTCTATTGGATAAATGAAAACACCAAAAAATGTCTAGCACTAATAAGTACACTGTGATTGGTTGGCTATTGTTTAAGTTAAATCAAAATTTATAAATAATCAATAAAACATCTGACACTGTTACTTAACTTTAGAGGAGTTTTGAATTGAGAAGGAAATGACAAGTCAAATTTGTGCTCCTTTGGGTTTAGCTCAAAGGGATTAATTGCCAAGTGATGCAGGCATTTCCATTTGGGATTAAGTTTGGTTGCACAAATTTAAGTTTAGGTCATAGGATTTCAGGTCACTTTAGTTTGTTACTTCTTTGGGTCAGCAGCGAGCGTTGTCAATCTCATAGTTTTTATTCACTTACATGTAACTGTATCTATGCTTTGTGAGCTAATGATATGCATGAAAATGATGAGAAACCATTTTGGCGTTACTGCATACTGCACTATTGGCAGTAATTCAGTTCCCTATGTTTCCCACTTGTCATCCTTAAATCACTTTAATGCAGAGGTTTTCTTTCTCTGATCTGAGAAAGGATTCAAAAGGGAGCATTGATTACAAGTTACTAATACCTGACCAGTAAGGAAGACTAGAATATCACCAGGACCTTGTTCCAAGTGAATCCCCATCACAGTATCAACTGTAGACTTGACATAGTCTGGGACTGGACTATGTTAGTAAGAAGAAAGTCAGTTTATAAGACCAGGAAGAGCAAAGTGAAAATATAAAATTTTCACCTGGTGAAAGTTGGCAGTAACATGTACTTTCAAGATAATAAACACAACTGTGATTACTAAAACACAAGGCTACTTTACATCACTGTAGCCAGTAGAGCATAATGATAATAATTTCAATGATAATAAACATAGTTAAATACATCCTTCACTATTTTCAAACCTTAATGTATAGTGTATTTCCACTGGATATGATCTGCCTTCTACAGACAGAATAGCAGCTGTGTCTTTACTAGAGTGGACAGAAAAAATCAATCATTATAGCCTGGATCATATGTTTAATTGCTGGTTCAGTGAAGCTCAATAAGCCACACACATGATATGGGTTTAAAGGCTGAACTGGGGATGAAAGAGGCTTGCACTCAGGAAAGGGTTAGTATACTGCTGAACATCCCAACATGTGCCTCCTCTTCCCCTAGACACAAACACTCAAAACAAAATGGTGATACCATTAACAGGTAACAGAGGGAAGAAAAAAGAACTTACATTAACTGACAAGCATATTGCTTACAGCCATGTAATCCAAACCCTGTTGTCCTACAATTCTACTACTAAATCTCTTTATTTAAATCTCTTTATTTCAGTACCTAGTCGTTCTAGCACTTTTCACACTAATTGGGGATACTAGTATCACTCACACACTACCACTACATTAACTGTTTTAAGCATACAACTCTCAGCTCACATGTTGATTTTTACTGAGGGAGCAAAACCGAAGAATAACCCCATGGCAAGGGAGAGAACAACACATCTAACAAACTCTACTCACATGTGGCATCCACAGGACTCAAACCAGTGACCCGACCCATTGGACCACAGTGGTGAGAGGCGAACGTTTTACTGCTACGTCACCTGTGCCACTACTGACATTTATTTCATTTTTATAGAATGATTTAAGGAAATAATAAGTGCTGTATTCAATACCTTTTATCTCTTGTTACATTTAAGTTGAAAAATGTTTTAAACATCTGAAATGAAATAATTTAAATTTTTTAAAGGAATTTCAACTTTTAATGATTTGTCATTTTTATAGAATACAAATGTAATTAAGTCTAGCTTACCTCTGCATCAAGAGTTGCTGAGGAAACAATTATTTTCAAGTCTCTTCTTTTTTTCTTGATCTGAAAAATATTAGCAGTAATTCAATATTTATTAAAGGTAGCACATAAATTTTTGAAGGAGGGTTAGGTTTTCATTCATATAGCTTAACACTAACCTTTTTAAGAAGCCCTAAAATAATATCTGTATAGAGGGTTCTTTCATGAGCTTCATCAATCATGATTACACTGTCCAAGAATTGAGATGGTAATTAAAGCTGTGTTACATTTCTTTTTTGTACATGTACTTGATAATTAAGATTCAGTGATACCTTATTTTATTTTGACTCGTAAATGCAATAATCGCAATTATATCATAAAATACACCAAGGAATAGTGGTTACTGGAGGTATATTGCAAACAAGTTCACATTCCTGTCAAATTTAAGTCAAGCCTTTACAGTATCTTAACATTGCTAAGTACATATAAAAAAAATTCATATACATTTGCCTATTTATTTATTTATTATTTATCTGTTTGTCAGCCATACACTTCACAAAGACAGCCATAATCTGGGCTGGTCGGTTAGAAAAATAATCAACTGACTAACAACGGGTTTCAGTCAATCATCACATGTTATTTTACCAGAAGTAGTTTTTGTTATATAATAAAGATGGGCAATGTAAAGAATGTGCATTCAATACTACATACCTATACTTTGTAAGAAGAGGATCTCCCATAATTTCTCTTAATAAAATACCATCTGTCATATACTTGAACAAATTAAAAGAAAAAGACTAATTAGCTGCAGTATTTCATAGCACTTCATTGGAATAGTCGATCATGATCAAAAATATTTTTCATACTAAATATTGAACTTCAAAACAATTTTTTCTGGGAATAATGACATCTAAAAATTCCTACAGTATTATCCAAAATTTTAGAAGATTCAAACTGGTTATAGATGAAATGCATACCTTGATCATTGTTGTCTGTGGGTCAAAGCAATTGTCAAATCTTACACAGTACCCTACTTCCTGACCAATAAAGGAGCTTCTCTCTTCTGCTACTCTCATAGCTACCTGTATATATTAATCATGCAACAGACTAGATTAGTTAATTTAAGTAAGTACCAGTATACTGTTAAGTAAATATGAACATCTCATGATATTCATGATATTATACTTTAATCATTCTAATCAAATGGTTACCGTGACAGCTGCAACTCGTCTAGGTTGGGTGATTCCAATCTTCTTACCATCTGAGGTCCAACCACTCTCATATAAATACTAATTTAAGTAAAAATAAATAAAAAAACAGAGGAGGTAAAAAGTATTTGATGTGAAGATTATATGACAGAGACATGGCTATTTATAAGGGCATGGCAAAAACTCTTGAACCACAGGAGAGTACTAACAAACAACTCTACTCAATGATGCCAAGTTTGGGAATGGAACCCAGGTGACATTGGTGAAAGATGTGAATTCATTCCCACTATTTTGAGGACAATGCAGAGGTGCCTTAATTTGACATAAACCTTGAACACCATGTTTCCTAATCATCACTTGCCTGTGGAATCTAGAGAAGATAAAAAATGATCTGTCAAGTTTACTGAAGTATCTCAATGGGGTAAAATATGATGCTTTCAATTTCATACTTCGTATGAACATGATATATTTTAGTTTTCTGAGATACTAAAAACTATATGCACTTTCAATCCTAGAATTGACAGAAGTAGCTGTCATAATTCATTATGCCTTGTTGGTATAGAGTAGATTTTGTATGACCGTGAAAAGCTCATAAGCTCATGGCATGAATATGGTTGTGGGATGGTCAAGGCACAGTAAAGCATGTTAAAATTTTAGAAAACATCTCGGTCATGGCAAGGCACACCTAAGTGAGCTTTTCACAGTCATATGAAATCTGCTCTACCTTAATGCCTATGACTGGTAGCTATGGGCAAGTGCATTAAAAGCTGTTCTGATAACATAACTAAGTTACAGTATGTATAATAGACCTTTCCCGAATTCGCTTGGATGATCACGGAACAATGGTTCCGAGTCGAGACTGAACTTGATTCTTTTGTTTATCAAGGCCAACCTCGACTTGGAGCCATTGTTTTGTGATCATCCAAGCGAATTCAGGAAAGGTCTGTTGTTTGACCTTGAGCTGCATGTCCATAACAATACCATCTAGATGTAGAATATATTCTTACCTGGGTTGATTTTCCACATCCTGTTTCACCCACAATAATAACAGTCTCATATTTTTCTAGTAGATACAGGATATTTGTTCTGTGCTATTGGAAGTAAGAGAATCAAATTACTATAAGAACAATGTTGACAGGACTTAAGAAAATGTGCACAATAATACATGTTACACTATAACTCAAGTATGTACAATCACGTATATGTACTATAGAATCCAATTGCGTAGCCTCCGTAGTTCGTCCTCCGTGTTTCTTAGCCTACAGATTGCATTAATACTACAGTACTATAAATGTACGTCATACTTTCATATGTACAAGCTAAATTATGTATACACGTACCTTAAATATAGGAAGACGCTGCCTTTGCAATGTGATAGATAATGACGCATTAGGATTATACACTGCCGATGTACCAGCCTCATCCTTGTCGTCAGCTCTTTCTTCAGTTATACTGCTTCCAGGACCCTCAGAACCTATGGAAAATATATTCAAGCCTCAGGACGTCCACATAAAATGCTTTATAACTAAGATAAATAACTTTATATTTTCTTCATGAAGTACCTGGCTTCCAGAAAGTTGGTTTCCACTTTGAAGCCATAAAATTACTAATATTTTCTAAAGTTCTTGTCAAAACTCTGTCAAACAACTTCGTCCGCCATCTTGTCCGTGAGCTTCAAAAGAAGACTGGGAATAATAACCTCGTTTGGATGCTAGTGCTCAGTCTCTCGTCCATTTTGGTTTCTAGTCCCTCTCGGTTTGGTCTAAAAATAGCATCAGTGTATTGGTTCATTTCAGTGTTCGTTGAGACGTTCAAACAAGGAAAAAAAACCCGAGAAAATAAGCTTTCAAATGGCGGGCTGGATCGTCATACCTTCCAAAAGATCCGATACGGTGGACTTCAAGAAGCCGTTGGAAAAGTTCATCAAGAATACGTTTTCTGAGGATGTTTTGAGCGAGAATTCGGACGCGATTGCAGATTTGAACAAGCTTCGAAATACTGCTGTTATGCAAATGCCTGACAAACATGAATCTGCCTTACAGCCTTTACTCCGGTAAAGTTTACGTTCAAATTGTTAACAAGTGGTTTGTTTTACAAGATTTAGGGTTGTATATGTTGTTTGGGATTGCGTAAATTTATTAAACTCTTGCAGTCATTGGAAGCAATCGCTGTACTACCGGCAATAAAAACTGAAAAGTGAAGCAAAATATTCGAATTTATTGACAAAACAAGGGCTTCTTGTTTGAGGTTTTTGATGTTACTTAATAATGAATATTCTATAATACCACGGAATTTGTAAGAAGAAGTTTATTATTAAGTTTGACGAACATGGTTCAAAGTTTTGATGACCTCATTCTGTCACATTTTGTGAAGGCTGACATGTGACGTCAATCTCAGTGCTTTATTTTCCAGGGGGGGGGAGGAGGTAACGGTGAATAATAAATTCATTAACGTTTTTTAATTCATAAAACTTTATATTATAAAATGAGTTTCATCATTATTTTGGGTATTGATAATGAACAGGGTGAAAGTTGTAAATTTTATAGATGGATGGAAGTAAGTTGTCTTGATTTGTGCAAGCTTTAGAAACTGGTCATAAAGTAAAGGGAGGGTTAAACTAGATTTGAAGGAGTTCTTTTTCTGCTGGCCCAGTGTAAAACGAGGTTGTAAAAGTTTCTATACCCACCCTCTCTAATGTACAGTTTTATAGTCAGCCCACCCCTTTCAAGAAGTTCAGAATTGCAGGGGGCAGATTCAGGGGTGGTGAAGGTCACCCTCCCCCTCTTATGTAGGAAACTCCCATATATATTATTAATCACACAAAAAATTGATTTAGTCTTAAATCAACTTTTTAGAAATCACTTTTACATTGGGATTATTGAATCATTATTTGCATTATTCTCTATTGATTTCAAGCTCTGTTGTTATTATGCATTGCGTGGTATTTTGGTCATGTTGGATGTTTTGCACATTTTTGGGCTTCCTGTGGTTTCTGGCCCAAAGCATGCACGCAAGTCTTGAAATGTCACCCTCCTTGCAAATATCCTGGATCTGCTCCTGAATTGTTTGACCCACCCCCTGTTTTTACCTCAACTCTCAATCCCCTTTTACTCTATCTATGACCAGGCCCTTGGTATCTTGTGCAAAAGGGAATGAAATGAGGTCATCAATAAGTTTTATAATTCCTTACTGTTATACTTGCAGTTCTGATGGAGATTCTGTTAGAAATGGAGCTCACTAAAATTAACTTGATTGTGAGGCCAGCATGAAATACAAAAGAAATCACACTCTTTCTCAGTGGAGTGTGAGATTTCACTCAAGTTAATTTTGAGAGTGGTCCATTGAATGAATCATTACATAATTATGATCTGTACAAGAAATTGTTCATTCTTTTCAATTTATGTCTGATGATTGAAGCTTCCTATTTATTCAAATATAGGTACTATGATCAACTTGTAGCCATGGAAGGCAAACTACCTATTAGTGAATCTCAGGTAATACCAAGAAAATGATTTAGATAAAATGTACCAGGTGTAAATTTTAATGTAGTGCACACTGTATTTTATAAAATGAAATAGTCATGAAGTACCTTGAGGTTAGGCTTAGGGTTAGGACTGTGAAAGACTGTACTAATAGACCTTTTTCAAATTCAATGAATACCAATTTGATTCTTCATTACAGACTCATTTCTACAGGGTTGGCCTCATTTCGGTGTCAAAATATGCATAAATAACAAAGATAGATTGAAGAATGCACAACTTTAACAATACAAACACTTTGAAATCCCATGGACCTTCACTGAAATGTATGAATATTCTACACAAAAACGAGGCTAACACTGTATAAGGGAGAACTCAAAACTGGAGTATTGGTGGATTTCAATTTGCACCATGCCCCACAACAACTTTAACTTTATAATTTAAGTGTATACTTCTAGATTCTATGGCTAAACCTGTACAAATGAATCCAAAGTCAAGGATTATAGTGTTTTTTATGGAATTATAAAGTTTCATAGAGAAAGCAAATGTCACAAATAATCAATTATAATAAGTGGTACAGCAGAGAGGAACTGAATTCCCATATATCAAAGTTATGCTCCTAAGAGCTGGATAACAGTTTCTGTTGATAAATGTGTTCACATATGGTTAATCCATGAACTGCTTGTGTTATTGATTTTAGATTCGTATATCCTTTACCTGGTATGACTCATTTGATAAAGGCTCACTTTTTGGAAACAAAAAAGCATGTAAGTATGTATTATTGTCCATTCATAATAACGTGAATTGTTAAAGGGTTGTTATGATCCTCAATTATAAAGCTTCTTACAGTAGTTTATGCTAAGATGAACTACATGGAAAATATCAGTAAAATATTATCTTTTTTCTGTTACAGTGAGTTATGTTCTCACTTATACGTGTACATGAATTAAATATGATTATAAGGGACTGCTCAGAAAGTAATAGGAGGGTGGGCAATGAAAAACAATGAGATATTACAAAGGGGTGAGTGATAATATATTGGACTAATAAAACAAGGAGTGGGTCACCAGAAGTATGCCTTTCAATAATTGAATATTTATACTCCCCCTTTACTTTCTGCACAATCCCTAATGTACACTGGTCAATTATTATGGTTGCATCACATTTACTTCTCAAGTATGAGTCACTCCATGAAGTTTTAATTCTACATTAGCTTTGCCATGAATTCTGTATGTGTATCTGTACAAATAGACAAGTGACTGACTATTTTGTTCTCTTCTTAGCCATCTCAAGCAGTGCATTTGAAAGACTTTGTCTCCTTTATAACATTGGTGCTCTTCAAAGTCAGATAGCTAGTGCTCAAAATTTACATTCAGATGATGGTCTAAAGCTAGCAGCAAAAATGTTTCAGGTATATTTGAAATTGACACTTGGAAAAAAATCAGCTCTTAATTGTTACTTACATCACCAAAGACAATATACAATGAAGAAACTGAATTTACCCTTAACTAGTCAAGATGTTTTTTTCATTGATGCTAAAATTTTAGGCATTATGTAAACATGTGCTTAATAGCAAAACAGGTACCATTTTGTTTACTCAATCTAATCCGATTTCAAACTACTGGACTCTGATTAGCTTCTAAGCCAGTTAATTGTACCCTTGAGGGTAATTTCAATTTCCCCATAAATGTCTTTAGCCACTCCACAATTATACCTTTGGCTGGTGATAATACATTTATTATGAATAGTCATCATTTTTAGTTACCGTCAGTATATTACATTTTATAATTTCAAAATTTATGGGAATACAGTTTTTTCTCACTAATTTCTACTAGTAGTATAAGTTAATTGTTACATGTATGAGTACCTGCTTACTCATTTTGTAGAACCCAGTTTATTGTGGGCTTGCACTTTACTTCTTTACTCAAAAATCCAAATTATGTCTCTAAGTTTTGGGAACAAGAGCAAGAGAATTTTCTGTACCTACTATAGGTTATGTATTAGCCCTAAGGGTTAAAATATACCTACTGTAGGTTATTTATTAGCCCTAGAAGGGTTAAAATATATGTTTAATCAAACCTAAGATATATCTATATCTTTTTATGTAGAATGCAAGTGGATGCTTTCAGATGTTGAAAGATTCTGTTTTCCCCCAACTACATCAAGTTCCAACCCCAGATATGTCTATAGAGATGCTTAATGCTTTAAGTTCAGTCATGCTGGCACAAGGACAGGAGGCAATATGGCACAAAACTGAAAAAGGTATTACCTGGTATGACCAATTATGATGAGTGATATATCCAATGTAAGTGATGATGTTGTACCTGATATACAACCTTGAGCCACAGGTGAGAGATTGTAGATCAGATACAACATAGCCATGCATCCTGCATATTGCTTGTGATATGTCTAGGTTAGCTAGACCATGTTTGACTAAATTTTTTAGCATTATGTGAACTGGACTAAGAAAATCAGCTTGAACGTTTATATGCAAATCAGGACGATTCTGTATGAGATATACAAACTCCTCCACACTTATGATTTTCTATTGTTTTGGCCTCATTAATTATTTATGAATATTATAATTATAAATAATATTATGCTCTGATTTTCCTGTTTTTATCCACCACTCTTCAATTTCTCCATTGCTACTGCCAAAATCATTAGAATGTCAACAGTCTGGGAAAATGGGTTCAAATCCAAATGATCATGTGACATTGTTACAGTACCCTTTTACACATGCATAACTTGCAGTATGACATGACATCCGAGGTCTGCAGTTTAATGCCAAATATGGCATATTAATCATTAGGCAATGGACTTCACACACCAATTGTCCCCACCACAATTTACAATTATGATCTTTTGGATCAGCCCTAAATGGTCATAGTGAGGTAAACCAAAAATGCCTTTTCAATTGATCCAAATAAAAAACCAATTGAGTATTTTTTTTTTAATTTCTAAACCCTTAGTTATTTAGCTGTAGTATCTCAAATTCCATTTCTTAAAGAGCTCAACTAAACTTGGTGCATTCTGGCTTAGTTTGGTGGTAACATCTTGGTTGTTTGTACAAGCCACAGTAGACCACAATGCAGCTGGTTAAGACCTAACATCCATTAATCCTACCACTGTTTTTTATAATTAATCAGGTTATTTACTGGTAATCTATTCATAATCTTATTGATTTATAATTATAAATTAACCAGATAGTATGAAGTCTGCCATCATTGCCAAAGTTGCAGCACAAACTTCTGATCTCTACAGAGAAGCAAACCAGGCATGCCAAGTGTCTACTGTCAGACAACAACTGGAAAAGGTATGGAACTTATTGTTAAGTATTCAATACATATCTATAGCTGTAATAAAATATTCATGTTAGCTTACCTAGCCTGTTGTTCATTCGTTGATTTCCCATGAAAGATAGAACCTGTAGATTTTATACATGTATGAGTCAGAAGCATGGTAATAGTCAAGAATTACATACCCATATTAATTGTAGTCATGGTAAATTATGCTACATCTACCATACGACTGTGAACTTGCCATTTTGTTTCACACTCATACAGCATCTGCTGTAAAAGGAAGTACATTCAACATTATCACAGTTAATTTCCCCATTGATATTATAATATTTGTGGGTTATTTTCTAGGAGTGGATTGCTGTGCTTGGAGCCAAACAAAACTACTTTTTAGCCATAGCTAACTATCACCAGGGATTGGTAGCAAAGGACAAAGGGGCTTATGGAGAGAATGTTGCAAGAATGAAGGTATTAAGATGATCACATAATTGGTATTCTCTGACTAGCTTCTTGATAACCAGGGATGATCAAGCAATTCTGAAAGTGTGTGTGTGTGTGTGTGGGGGGGGATGCAAACTTAGTAAATCCTTTAATGCCACTTTATAATAGAGTATGTATATCATACTCTTCAAAAGTGGGGGTCTCCACAATTCCTGTTACAATGAGTTGGTTTCAACCAGGGACCTAGAGTTTTTCAGCCAGTAACAGGCCAAGTCTTAAACAAAAGGCTCTGAGGTGATCATAAAATTAGCCAATCTGATTTCACTGTTCTCAAGCCTGAAATAGAACATTAGAATCCTGTTTCATTTTAAAGCACTTGTCACTGAGAGACTGTTTTCAGTTGTTGTTGTGGTGGTGGTGGTGGTGGTTGTGTGTTTTATTTATTTATTTTTTCGGCTGATTTTTACAAATTCTGTTTTTTTAGCTTGCAAAAGACTTGTCTGAATCAGCACAAAAGGAGAGTTTATCATTGTTTGAAACCAAGGTATTATATTTTGTGATCTTTTGATGTGACCCCCTAAAAATTATCTCCCCCCCCAACAGACAGACAGACAGACAGACATGATTTTATTGGCACCTTATAACATAAGTTACATCAGCGACTACCCAATAAACA
>WUAP02122950.1:0-15739 GCA_015163945.2 Stichodactyla helianthus | reverse complement strand
TCCGAGCTTGACCGGCGATTAAGTGCCGTTCCGTCATCTTAGGGGTGAGAGAATCTTTGCCGAAGCATCAGGGGAGAAGCTAGCCGGCCCCCAGACCATGTGTGACTAACTCCTTGCTCTAACCACGGTTCACGTCGACTTGAAAGAGAAAAATAACCTAGTCTATCTGGTGTATTGTTTTCGCTGGCAGTGTTGCGCTAATTCTTCGAACGCAATGGACCAGTGGTCAAATGCGTCGTGCTTTCAAGAAAGTGAGACAAGTCCGTGTGGCTTGGTTAGCGTTTGGATGGGTGACCATTAAAATATACATGGCGCGACTCTTTTTATTTTCATTTTTTTTTTAATTTTATTTTTTCGCTTCTTTTTATTTGTTGAGCACTTTGCCCTGGGCCGCCGGCGGGTCCCTGGCCTGCACCACGCGCGGGATGAGTGACACATATAACCAGATTTATGGCTGGCTTGCTGGTAGGGTAATTATTCCCTGTCGACTGCTTGTTACAAGATATTCCGATGTCTTTGGACTTCTACAACAGGTAATCAGCAGCCTTCTTGCTCACATTCATTGGTCTGTCTGTCTGTCTCTTAATGCCAATTGTCTTGGCGTCATGATTGGCATAATTCTTCATTATATTTGAAGTACTCTTATTTCTAGATTTCTTAAATCAATGTCGTTTTAATGAATTACTATAAAAGAAAAATAACGAAATATTTGATATTAAAAAAGACCACAGAAAGACCATAACTTGCATTCTTCTATGGGCTTCCTGTGTTTGTCAATTACCCATAGTTCTCCAGTGTTCTACTCTTCACGTGTGGAAGGTGAAGGAGTGTTGTTAGTTAGCGTCTTATTTAAGCCATTGGTTTTCTCTTTATTGATCATAAATAGTTTTTGAGGGAAGCACCTGTGAGTAGTTCATGTAATTTTATGGCATCGCCAGGAAATACCGTCAAAAGTGAGCCCTCAGCGGCTTCCAATGGCAGCATTAATGAGACAAGCAAAGCACTGACCTCACATCAACCCATGAATACTACTTCTACTGTTGCTTCCTCAGCTTCTTCAGTGAAGGTAAAAAAACCCTCTCAAGATCTTGTCAAGTACTGGTAGTTTTAACCTTAAGATATTTTCTATATGACATATTGGAAGTTACATGGACTGTGTATGGAATATTATTAGCTCGATGTCAAACTCTTTCTCTTCCCAGAAACCCAACTATCAACTTAAATACACACTCTCGGGCCACAACAAAGCTATATCTTCAGTCAAATTTAGTCCAAACGGAGAATGGCTTGCAAGCTCTTGTGAGTATATACTTGCTGTATCTTGCTTATCGTTATTATTTATCTTTATGTTTTATACACCAAATTGAAAAAAAAAGGTTGTCAGGTTTAAAAGGTTAAATCATAGGTAAGACTGAAAGGGGTTACACTAAGGAGACAGAGTTACTAAGACCCATTTTATGCACAAGGTATTGTTATAGCTCTCAAATATTGTTTTGATTTCTTGAAGAAAGCAATAGTTGAGAGTTACAAATTCAAGATATACAGTGCTTTCAAGTTGTATACCATAGAGAGAGAAGAGTGGGATACTGACAAATATACAATGGCTTTCCTGCATTCTGATTGGCTGTATGTTCTATGGTGTTGAATAAACAGCTTTATTATATCCAAATCCACTGGATATGAGCAATCACGCCCTCAGATTGCTTCCTCTACTACTTAGTAAACAAAATGGCAGAGCGTTTTGCCAACATTATTTCAATTTTTAAACTTGAAAATAATTAAAATTCTATATTTCTCACAATCCAGTGGATGTGGATATAATAAAACAGTTATTCCACTCACTCTTGTCGTACATGGCTAATAGCCGACTTGGCACTGCTCACCTCGTCGGCTATGAGCTCAAGTACAACTCAATTTTGTAGAATAATTGTCAAGTATTCACCAGAGTGAACAAAAACATTAAGTGAATTGTTTCTATTGATGTTCTAGCTGCTGATAAGCTTATCAAGATTTGGGGAGCATATGATGGGAAGTTTGAAAAGACCATCTCTGGACATAAACTGGTACAGTTAATAACAATATTAATAGATATAACAATTGCTCATCAAAGATTTTTTACTAATTGACTATTGTATCATATTTATTTAGGGTATTTCAGATGTTGCTTGGTCTTCTGATTCCAGACTACTGGTTTCTGCATCAGATGACAAGACTTTGAAGATATGGGATTTTACTACTGTAAGTAAGATATGGGATTTTACTACTGTAATGAAGAATTGATTAAGTGTAACTTGTGCATTATGTTTTCCTTTTCTTTGACCAGTACATGTATGTTTATTGATTGCAGGGGAAATGTCTAAAGACTTTGAAAGGTCACAGCAATTATGTTTTTTGCTGTAATTTTAATCCTCAATCCAACCTTATTGTTAGCGGTTCGGTATGTATGGATGTATTCATGTTTTAATATCATTACATAACATGTACATGTATTTATTGTGTATGATGCTTGAAATGGGTGTACTGAAGCACTTTAGACTGCCCTTCCCAAACACTATTCTTTTCTGGCAACAAATGTATTGAAAAGAAACATGACTTTTACAAATGTTATATTCTATTTGTTCTTAGAATAACAGCTAGGGCTACTTCTTTGTTCTTTATTTTATTTGTTTGTCATATAGTTTGATGAGAGTGTTCGTATCTGGGATGTAAAGACTGGCAAGTGTCTTAAGACTTTACCAGCTCATTCAGATCCTGTAACAGCGGTATACTTTTAGTAAAATTCTGTTTCTTTATTGAGTTTACATTTTGTAATATTTTCAATGATACCTGTTGTTCATACTTCTTTGTATGATTTCAGGTTCATTTTAATAGAGATGGTGCACTGATTGTATCCAGTAGTTATGATGGATTATGGTTAGTAACCTATGTACTGTAGTGAAATGGAGCTCATGTTAATAATGCAAGCTCTCAGAAGTGTTAAAATATGTTATTAGTCATGCTCCTTGTAAATCAATGTTCACAATAGGCTGTAACATATCATACTTGAGGAAAACTAAAAGATTGACCAACCAAAAAGGAAAAGGTTTTTCAGAGAATTAATTAGTCTACCTTAAATGATTGTATGTCTTTCTATAATTTTGTTTTGCAGTCGAATTTGGGATACTGCTTCAGGACAGTGTTTAAAAACTCTTATTGGTAAGTTATTGATTCAGCAACAATAGTTTATTACCAAATAAATATCAATAAACAGTACTTTACTGTATGTAATTGAGGCAGTATCTGATTAAAAAAACCATTAACTTTTATTTCATCTGACAAAATTATACACAACATTATTATCCACAGATGATGACAACCCACCAGTCTCATTTGTCAAGTTTTCACCAAATGGGAAATACATTTTGGCAGCTACTTTGGACAAGTATGTGTCTGTGTTTGCCTTTTTTTGTGGGTTAATTCATAAAAAATATATGCATGATATCAGACTGAAATATTGCATAGTACATGTACCATACACAGAGGATTGAATTACTTACAGTTTGATCTAAATGGAGATGGCAACTAAGCTTACATTTATCCAGTTACATGAAAACCTGACAACATGAAAGGAATCATTGTCAAACAAAATCTTTTCCTTTTTTACAGTACATTAAAACTCTGGGATTATAGCAAAGGGAAGGTATGTCATTAGAAACTTTTTTATTTTAATTGTTAAATGAAGATTTATTTATTAATTATTTTTGTCTGCTATGGAAATAATAAGATCGTTAAACTTGTATTCAGTGTTTGAAGACCTATACAGGCCACAAGAATGAAAAGTATTGCATATTTGGTAATTTCTCAGTAACTGGAGGAAAGGTATTATGTCATTTATGGAATTATGATCAATTTAGTAAGCACTGGAATTTATCAGGTTGAGTGTTTTATAATGTAGTGTGCAGTTGCTTAATATCTTATCTGTTTATTTGAAGTGGATTGTTTCAGGATCAGAAGACAATATGGTATACATATGGAACCTTCAGTCAAAAGAAGTTGCACAAAAGTTAGAAGGTCATATAGGTAAGAAATCAAAGGTGTGGATAACATCTGCACAATGTGCACAATATTCTTCCACAAAAATACTATATCAGTCTCTTGAAATGCAAAGAATAAAGTGTCAATAATAGTTCTAAAGATTGTCAGTTTGTCAAACTTATCAGCTGTTATATTATTGATAAAAGTCATGAATAATTAATGAGCAAAACACAATAGAAAGTCATAACCATGTCAGAGTCTTTAAATCAGATAAAGAATCATTTGCATTCCACTTTAACTTGGATTTTCTCGGCCAAAATTACTCAATTTTAAAAATCAGTACAACATGAAAATATAATCGCCTACGGCTCACCATTTTAAATGCCCATAAAGGTCTCCAGCTCATACTTTATATATTACTTATTGTGGACATCTATTAGTATACAGTATAAGCAGATGTTACTATAATAATGCTTTATTAAATATAGATATTCATGAAATCTCAGAAATTTGCGTGTTTCTAAGACTTTATACAGAGTGGGCTCTTGTAAATATCAATGTTATCTTATATTGAATCTCTCACTCATTCACTGCACTTGTGAGAAATATCATCAGTGCTTAAAGATAAAATTAGTATCTCCATCTCTCCATGTAATATCCTATATATTTTGAAATTCAATCTTGTATTATCTTTTATTTTATAGATGTTGTCCTTTGTTGTGCCTGCCATCCAACAGAAAATATTATTGCCTCAGGAGCTTTAGAAAATGATAAGACAATCAAGATCTGGAAATCAGACACATAGCTATAAAATAAAGAGCGGCTTTGTATGCAATGTCTGACATTATACCTTACTTTGTGACTAGACCCAGTGTATAAAATCATAAGGACACAAAACAAATGAGAACTGAAAGCTTAGATTTTAAAAGCTATATTTAAATGGAATTGTAAAACCCAACACATTGTGTCACTAAAATTGTTTTTACATGGGTCATTTTAAGCTGTAAGTTTACTTAATTTATATTGATATAAGAAGTGTACATGTAACTGTGCCTATTATTCTTGACTGCATTTTTTGAGAATGTATGTAAAGATATACTTTGCATATGTCAAATCACTAAATGTGCCAATTAATCAACTCACTTATTAACACCATCCCAAAAAATCTTTTATAAATGCAGTCAAGGTAAGCTTCAACTTTCCTGTGTATGTGTACATAAACATTTAAGGTTTTAGCAAGCATTTTCTATCTTGTTATGAAATTCTTGACCAAAGCTGTACATTAAAGACATCTCACGACAAAAAGTTTTGATGGTCCCTTTAATACCTTTTTTCTTCAGCGAAAGGAGCTCAAAATGATTCAGGTGAAAACTATTCTCTCAATCTAATACTGTAAGCAATTAAGGACATAAATAAATCAATGTCATCACTTTACAAAGTTGTTGACTCATTGATTATAGATCATAATTCTAAAAGGGTTATGGTGAATTGAATCCTTTCTGTTGTGAGAAACAAGTAACAATTTCACCCCTGGGTTCAGAGGACAGGATGACAGTTGATGGAGTATTTGTTTTTGTAATGGTTAGCTAGGCATAGTTTCAGGTGTACCCAATATAGCAGGCATGGTAGTGTAGATTTACAAAGACTTTCTTATCAACTTTTATCTCTTAAGACACCAACTTTGGTTGAGACATCTCTAAGATTATATTCACACAGTGTTGTGTATCGTAAGCCAGGAATACAGGATGGTACAGATCTAGTAGAATCAGATGTGGGTTTCATAAAAATCCTGAAATCATTAAAACCAAAGTTTTTGCCAGGGTATAATATTTTCCCAAGTAAGGCATCATTCCCCTGGCTTCTATCATTTCGATTTTCTCCACTAACCTTGCTTCCAGCCTAATTCATTTTTTATCTTCATCAGATTTTGGGGACAATAGAGTTAAATTGTGCCCAGTCTTTCTTTGAATTTTCGAAATGCAAATTAATCTAAATTCCTTGTTAGAGAAACATGCTGATATGTGTAAAAAGTTGCTGACCTGTGGGCTACCTGTGGTTGTAAATCCACAGGGTACCCAATACCAATGTAATTTACAACGATGAAACTGGTAAAGCCTGGTCTTTTTGTTGGTACAAGAGAAGAAGCAAATAATTTAGAAAACCTCAAGAAATTTAACATTCATTGTGTATTGACAGTTGATAGTCAAGCCCTTGACGAACAGCCCAATAGCTGTGGGGCAGTCATTACAAGACTACATGTATACTGTCTGGATGAACCAACTGCTGATCTTCTTTCTTCATTTGATAGATGTATTCAGTTTATAGAGGAGGCACTTAGAAATAACCAATCAGTTCTTGTACATTGGTAAAATTAATTGTGCCTATTTAATATATATCAATCATGTTAGGTTGTTGCTAGGAACTGCCATTATAATGCTTACATACATACACTGGTGATTGACTGACTGATGTATAATGATAATGAACTGAAACAATAACATTTAATGAGTTTATCATAATAGACCTCCTCGGTTTGGTCCTAATGTTTTCCCATTTCAGACCACGTGTCATTTCCTTGAGAATACGATTCTTAGTTTAAGGTTCATATATATTAATGTATTTTCTCAAGCATTTCCAAGAAACAAAAAAAAAACAAAACCCAAGGGAATGACACATAATCTGTCAATGGGAAAACATTACACTCAAGCTGAGTAGGTCTATTGTATATGAGCTTATGTCATGATAATGGTTTACATACCATTTAGTCTTTCAGGAGTTTCTCGCAGTGTCACAGTTATCCTTGCTTACCTGATGAATACTGAAAATGTGACTTTAGAGAAAGCTATTTGCAGACTAAATCACATTTATTCACCTGAAAAAGTAAAGTGAGTTGTAATTAGTTCATGTTCATACAGTTTACCTGTAGTTTTTGCATGACTCAAAAACTTAAATAGAATGCATGGATCAATGTGCCATACCATGACTATCTGGCTATAAGGTATGCTGTCACTTGGACATTGTCAATTCTGTACAATCATGTGGCCTGCATGCATGGTGCTAGGTATTTTCATTCATATGAAAACCACCCTAGCTTAAATAAAAACCTAACAAATTTTTTACCTTCCAAAAATCATTGTCCAGGCCAAAAGCAAGGAGATGGGAAGCAGGCGACCAAAATGAATGCAGCTGTATTTCCATAGAATTGAGTGTGATTATCATACTCTATAAATTTGCCTTTATAGAAATAAGTCATCAGCTTCTTGCTTCTGGCTTTCAGCCTGACAATGATTTTGGAATAGGTGTATATATAACTTACTGTACTTGATTGATTTCACAGCCCAAATCCTGGATTCATGGAGCAGCTTAGACTTTATCATGAAATGGGAAACACTGTTGATGAATCAAGCACGATATTTAAGCAGTTCAGACTAGAACTTCTTGCTAATCAAATTAGAGGTGTGTTCAAGATTAACTTGAAGAGAAATTAGGGGAACACCCTGATAAAATTCCATAGCTAGCCGGATGCACTCTAGCAAAATTAGAACATCCCATTACATATTGTTTTTTTCTTTCAGAAAGTGGTCATGTCAATGGAAACCTGATGTTAGCAAACTCTGCATCTCATTGTAGTAATGATGAACATTACAAATGCAAGAAATGCAGGCAAGACTTGATCTACTAGTAGAAATAATACCAATAATACTACTGCAGTACTTAATGTAAAATGTCAATCTATTTGATACATTGTTTTCCCTTTAAAAGAATGCTATCACCTTCCTGGATTTTTAAATGTAATTTCTTAAAATAATCATCAACTGGTAACTTATCAATTAATCTAATAGACCAAATCACCTTTGGGTGTATTTCAGACCATCCGGTTATTCCTTGGGGCATTATTACTTTTGTTATTTTGTAACACTTGCAAAGAAACATTAATGAAGAATCATAATCACATGGTATGACACATGTCTATCTGAAATGGGTAAACATTACACCTTAGGGACTGGTCATTTATATTTAAAGGGGGACTGGTGCAAAAGTGGATGTGCCATGTTTGGTTTTTCCTGACCCCCCTTTTTGTGATGCACAATTTGTTCTGACCCTTCCCCCTTCCTACATACATCACCAATGTCTGATGACAAAAGTGTTGCATAAATTTCTATAGTCCCCCCTTTTTCCTTGCACAAAAATTGGTGACCCCCTCCCCATTTGCACCAGCCTCCCCCTTCTAATAAATGACTGGTCCCTTACTGGCCATTTGGGTTTCAGATTTATCTACAAATATTACCAGCCTTGCTTCCCTGTGACCTCAGTACCATTTTTTGAAAAACATCTATAGGTGCCCCATTACCAAAAATATCATCCCTTGAATAGGTTATTCCAGCCTTAAATTGCATCTCATAGATGCCATTTGAAAGAAGAAAACACACCTTTGTGTACCTCAGAGGGGTAGTCGTAGCAAATACATACCCTGCAGTCTTTGTGTCAGCAAGAAAATTCCCAGAAATGATCCTGGATGGATGAAGAGTAATAGTAGTAGAGCCAGCTGAATCACCATCAAGTCTTCCAGCACACACATCCCGAACAAGCTGTAATCCTATCATGGTATGGAAATACTGGTGATATATATTCTAAATGCAAAGCTTGGATTCCCTGTGGTGCAATGTATACCTTGGATTCCCTGTGGTGCAATGTATACCACAATCTATAGGCATGGCTGGGGACTTGGAATTTGACATCTGTGAAAATGAGAAAATGCCCTCACCCCTAATTGGGAGGTTGCTGATCAATGCCCACGCATATTACCCTCTCTTTACAGTTAAAATTGGCCCTAGTCAAGAGACCAGGGAGGTGAAAGACAGCACTTTCCTCTACTGGCTTGGATTCAAAAGGAAGTTAATAGTAGGTAGATACCCTGAATTCCTCTGGTTATGCCCTTTTTTTGGGGGGAGGGGGAGGGGGGTGGTTTTACATTGACTGTTGCATTACATACCTGTCATGTGTTGTGGCCTTAATCCTGGGTTTGATCGTCCTGCTCGTATATTATACACATGTACTGGACAATTCAACAAGCATCCGAAAGTTACTGCGTTCCTAAGAATTTGTCCTCCCTAAAACACAAAAAGAAGAGAAATTGGTAAAGATTTGATGTCTTAATCTATTTCAAGGGTCAAAATATCAATGAAAACCAATAATTGTAACCTATAAAGCACTCTAACCCCTTCCATTAAACTCCCATCGATCTGAATAGCTTCTTTTTTCTCTTCAGCCATGGCTAGCAAAACAGAAACTGGAGAAATTCAATGAAAACTTCTGCCAAGGTTTTTGTCGTGTCCCAGATCGCGTGACTAACCTTTTTTGTACATTTATAAGACGTGAATCTTGATTGGTAGATTTCTAAGTAAAAATATGTTAACCAATCACAAGTTATCTTCTAAGTGTTTTTTCCCTTTTTTTACGTGACGTGACTTTCAGTGGTGTCTTCGGTCTGTTGTTGTTGTTCAATAGATTCGTCCCTCTTGAAGCTCAAAATATGTGAAAAACATAACTTTAACAGCTGATGTTTCAGCCTGTACAACAGTCGATACTATGTCGACCATTTCTACCTCTTTTCCAGCAAACATTCAGTCTAAAGTGAAGCCGTATTTTGACGAAAATTCCCTGTTTTTCAGAGCGCTTGAACTTCCCCGTTCAGTTTTCAAAATGGTGAATGTTTTCACCGTGACGAAAGGAAAGACATCTTTCTTAGCTCAGGCTTATGACTATTCTACTTGGATATTATCAAAAATATGGCTTGTTGGCAGCTGGAGAGCTATGAAAAGTAAAGAACTTTTAAAAGACAAGGAATTTCAACAATCGAAAGGGGAAATGGTCTCACATGAAGATGTCATTTTGGGTGAATATTTCTCCTCAAATTTCACATTTTCATGTTTGAGAAATATCTATTTACATTTTCTGGAGCATAATTTCCTTGGAATTTCAAGGGAGTCTTTAGAATTGTTGAGGTATGAAAGCAAGATTCTTCAAGATCTCCAAGATTTCGAGCTAGTTAAGGCTCTCAAAGGTATGTTTGGAGTTCAGCCAAGTGAAGAAGAAAAAAACAAGACTGACGTGCAACTGAAAGCTTCAGATCTTTCTTTTGCTAACGTGAAAAACATGGTTTGGACAGCTACATCAATGGTTTGGAGGACTCTCTACGATCGTATTTCATATTATATTCCTGTATTGAATGGAAGGAATTATTCTAAAAAGGCAAGATGTGATTTTTATATAATAAAAGAGCAACATTTACATAAAATTTGCATGTTAGATCTTTTTGCTTCAAGTATTGTAAGAGGGTCGTTAATAATTGATAACTATATTTTAAAACGTTCATAACAACAATAATATTGTTATCAAGAAGGGACTTCTAATGACACAATAGGGACCTTAAGCATCTGGGACGTAGACGTCCAGGACGTTGACCGGAATGTAATTATCTGCGCTTGTGTGTAATGTGCATGTCTGAAAACCGACCGTCGTGAAGCTAAAACCCCGTCCTGAACGTGAAATTTGCTCCGTTCACGTTCTCGAGAAAACGAGAGAAAACTTTCTAAATTCAACGTCCTGGACGATACGTCCCAGATGCTTAAGGTCCCTAATGATTGATACAAAACATTGGTATACCTTACCCCTCCCCCCCAGGAAGAAATCTTTGTTCCCTTGGAAATCCAGTGCTGTTGAATAGGAGAGTTATGGATATATTCTGGAACTACAAAATGTGCTTTACAAATTCTAATTTCAATGCTGCTGTTAAATCTTCAGGATGACCCAGTAATAGAAACATGTACAACAAGCCCAAAATTAGAAGATGACAAGGAAGTAATTCCAAATCACTCAGAATCTACTACAAGTAACACAGTATCTCTATCAGCTGGATCTCTTTTATTGTGTGAATCTAGCATACTCACTCAAGTATTAACAGACTCTAGTACATATGCACTAACAAGTACACATGACCTGCTGAAAGAATCATTACTACTATTCGTTCCAATGGAAATGCTTGAGAACACTACTGCCCTTCTAAAAAATCCAACATCTCCTTTTGTATCAGCCTTTTGGGAACTCTATAACTATGTATCCATTTTGGGTTTGGATATTTTAGAGGAGTGTTATAGTCAGCCTGATATTGAGTATGCTGTTATCAATGACGATGACTTTCATTTCGTTGTTAATGTACATAAAATGAAACGCCCAATATTGTTTATTGGAATCAGATAAACAAGTTGAAGTACAATATTGCCAAATATCTGGTCATTGTTATTAGACTCATCATCTCTTCCATCTCAAGGATTATTTTCTGAGTCCATCCTTCAAGAATTCCCAACCATTTTCCATTTCACAGGTATAGATGTACTTCTGATCAGTTTAATGTGTTGGTTATGGGATTTCCCATGAAATTCAATTTCATTTTTTTTTTAATTTCATTTTGTTTCAAAAACAAAGTAAAAGAATACAATCAGTAACTGTAAATATTAATATTCAATGCATTTTTTGATTGTGAAACAATTTCAACTTCACTACGTTGGAAGTTAAAAAGATAACTGTACAGTTCTTTAAGGTAATATTAATGGTTTTTGTTTCATATCTGCCCCCCAAAAACCACAAAGCATTATGGGGATTTGAAGATGGCGAATAAAACATGATTCACACCATTTAAATTGATTTATTAACTGTGTATTTCAGGAGTGCATAAGAAATACTTCAGGTAAACAAAAACGATATTGTGATAGAAGTTGAATTAGAATCATCCCCAGGGACTTACAAACACAAGTAATTCAGATGCTAACCAGTGAAACTTGAACCCAGAAGTTTTACTAACTGGTTGATTGTAAAAATAGGTGCAAAAGTGAATAAATTTCAAGCCCATGGTTAGTACAGTGGTTGTATTGAAATTCGAAATCTTCAAGGGGAAAAAAACTGGATTAAAACCCATTCATTTTATTGAACCCTAGAACAACCTCAGGGCACAGCTAACTCATGATCAAATTAGAATTCAGCATGTTGGGTTTTGCAGAGGGAAGTAAACCAGAGAACAGAGAGGAAACCTCTCAAATCTAGGAAGAGATCCAGCAAGAACTCACATGAAATGCCAAGTCCGTGAATTGAACCTGGGACCCCAGAGGTGAGAGGCAAGTGCACCACCTCTGTGCCACCCTTGATTCCCACATAAAAACTCTTGAAGCATGGGATATATCTTTTATAGCACTAGCCAGCAGCATAGTGGGAACTTTCCAACACTTCTTTCCATACTCCATTTTTGGACCATCAACTGCCAAATTAACAAAAGAGCATACTGCAGCAATCATGCTTCTCACGTTGATTTTTACAAAGAGCCTAGAGAGCTGGAAGAAAATTTTTGTGGCAAGGAATGAAAGATAAGTAAAAAAAACATCAAATGAACTCAAACACTCCCATGGGATCACAGCAACAAATGATGAATATTTTGCTACTAATGTTAAAGCATCCATTACTAGTACATCTCTGGATAGATCTAGAATCAATTTAATATATCACTGAATCTCTATTTTTAATAATATCGGTTATTTGAAAGATTTCCAACTGGAGGGAAATCTTTAGCTGTACATACAGTAAAAATCAAACTTTAATATTATAAATATATAATATCTGATAATGATGAAGCATGGTGTTTTTCTAGGATTAGTTTACTGTGTCCTAGAAGTTGGACATGTACATGAAGATCATTTGATTTTGAAATAGCATTGACTCAAAACAATTAAAAAATTAAAGAATTTTTTCCAATCTTCAATTTTTCCAAGTTTTTCTCTTTTGAGGAAAAAAATGATATTGATGAATTTTTTGTTACTTTTTAAGATTCAAACAAAAGAACTTTAAAAATGAAATAATTTGTTTTTGAAATTTCCTGTTTATGAGGAGATTCAGTTGACTGCATGAATAAGAGATAAATAAAATTCATTGCAACAACTAGGTACTAAATGCTTAGTAGAATTCAAAGTTTGCTAGTTTCTGATAATATTTTTTAAGTCCTTCAATAACACTGATTATTATATGACAAGGTAATTTCAAACACTCTCATTGGTCCATGACGTACAGTATAGATCATAGACTTTATTTCTGTGTTTACCTTGACACATAAGCTTAATGAAGATCTTCATATGCCTACCTTTCTCAGTCTGAACCTAAGTTATGGAACCTTGGGTTTTCCACTCTTGGCCATAAGAATGTGGAAAAAACTTGGTCCATAACTTGCAGTACAGCCCTTGTGATCAGTTAATAAGAGGTATATATGGTACTATTCAATTGCAGTAAACATATGTAGTATTGTGTTTCTAACTCTTATTAAAATAACATGTACTGAAACAGTTGTGGGCTGAAACATGACTGACACCTGCTCCCTTGGCAACTGGTTCTTGAAAATATCCACATCTCTCTCAGCATAGAGGACTGCAATTAGGGTTTATGGGACTGCCTTAGAGTTGGGAGGAGGGGGTCTAACATTAAAGACCCTCTGTGGGGTAGGTAAGGACATCTTTTAGAACTAATTATTCTGTAATCTGCCAATAAAAAGACATCCAGTTGCAGCACGCAAGACTGGAAGTCAGCATTGGGAACTCTATACACATAAAGGATATAAATGGGATCTCTGTGGAGCAGTGTTTTAAAACACAACAATCTGGAGCATAGCCTGCATGGTCAGTAATGTAAACTGTTTCCATTCACTCACGGACAATATGCCTGAGCTCCATATAGTTTCCATCAAATAATTTGTTCAATATCTACATGTATCTGTCTATTAAAATTTGAATTAAGGTCCAGTTCAGACATCAAACCTTTGCCATGTTGAATCCAATTGCCTTTGAGGTCCATTTGTATTTTATTACATTGAAACATGAGCAACACATACTTGCCACCATCTTGCCTTCAAGACAGTGCAGCTGCTCATGTTTTTTATCCAAGGCAACTGTAATATTGAGCATTTATAATTTATGCATTGCATTTGATGCAACAAAAGTTTGGCATTTGAATCAACAGCAAACTTTGGTCGTTTCATGTGACTGGCTCAGTCAAACTAAATTTTCTGCTGTTCAGACATTGGGCTTGTCATGCACAAAATGCAACTATTAGATTCGATGCAGCAAAAGTTTGATGTCTGAACTGAACCTAAGATGTTTCCTGCACTAGTAGAGGAGCTGCATCTTGAGATATCTCACTGGTACTATCAAGGTCACCAGTTACTATAAATTCCTTCCTTGATGGAGACTTGTTTGGCTGACCACTTAAGCCGATGTTGTCAGGAATGAAGAATGCAAGTAAGAGAGCTAATATCACAGAACCAGCACCAAAGAGAAAAGGTGCTCCTAGAGTCATATTCTGAAAAACAAGAGCAATAAAAACTTAACATTATCTTGAGAAGTTTTGTAGGGAGGGTTAAGTTGCAGGGCTGTGGAAGTGGCAGCGGAAAACATCTCAGGTCTATACCTTACAATACAGCCCTTGCACTCAGTTAATAAAATGTTAGTAGATTCTTTGTTGAAAGTTGTTAATCAACAACTTAACCTAATCATGAATTATTAATTAAGTCTACATACTTTGTCAAAAGGGTCCTCCATTCCCATTGTATGATTAGTAGATACTTCAGGTGCAGATGACGGTACTTCATCAAGGTTTACATGGAATAAGTAGAAAGTGAATCCAAACATGGCAGGTCCAATACCATTACACAACCCCCTGATTCCTGTCACTATACCTTGTACAACTCCTGAAATAAAATCAGAAAAAATTGACAATTTATCTCATTCCTTGCAATCTTATTAGAGGATCCTGAAGGGTTAAAATGGGAACTGGGATCTGTCTATTTTTGCCCTCTAGGAAAATGGGATTTAGACCACTGGGAATGGGAGAAAATTCAATAAAATGGGAATGGGAAAATGTTTTTTAAGAAAAAAGTTTGGATACTGGGAAGTGGGAAAATTTTTGCTGCATCAGAAATTTTTACTATACAATTTGCATCCCACATATTTTATTCCAAACCAATTAGTTACAAGTTTAAGCCCATTTTTCAAAAACATCTACAACCCCAAAAGGCTAAAGAATCATATCTTAGATGGATATTGCTTTATGTTTTACCTTGTTGATCAGATTCGGCATTACAGGAGACAAGAGCACTAATAGCAGGGTACGTAATCATGGCAACTGATGCAAGAGAACCTGCAGCCCACATCATCCTGATCAAACACACCAAGAACAACAGTTATGGTTATGAAAAAATTAGTCCAAACTAGCATCTAGAATAGTCTTGACAGTGCTTATCCACACCAAGAAACTGTACAGTTACAACATTTGAATTGCAATAAATGGAATGATATTAATATATTTAGAAAGACCGATACTGAGCTAGGAGTACGAGTCTCGCTATAGCTACATGGTAGAGAATCCAGCTGGTATCCAGAAGGTAATGGGTTCAATTCCTCTCAGGCTGATTCTGAATTTTTTCTGAGTTCTTTGTCAAACTAGTGACAAACTGGATACATTTCTATCAATTGTATGATGTTTATTGTAATGTAACCCGATTAGCTCAGTTGGTAGAGCATCGGTCTCTCGTGCGGGAGGTCGAGGGTTCAAGCCCAGCCGGACCAACACTCAGGGTCTTAAAATAACTGAGGAGAAGGTGCTGCCTTTGTAACTACATCTGCAAACGGTTAGA
>WUAP02122939.1:0-15742 GCA_015163945.2 Stichodactyla helianthus | reverse complement strand
GCGTTACATGTTGCCTGTTCATGTTCAGCAAGATATCATTTGTAATTTTTAGCAACGCCGTTTCAGTGCTATGATTCCTTCTATAAGATGACTGCAAGGATGGATATAAATTATTAGTAGTCATGTGGCAATGAGTTTGGTTGAAAGCAACTTTCTCAGTAAGCTTTGAGATAAATGATAAGTTGCTTACTGGCCTGAGATTCTTATTGATGAAATCAGCTCCAAGTTTTTTTAGTAGAGGAAAAACCAAAGCCTCTTTCCACTGGTCAGGAAACTGACCCATCTGCAGAGAAGTATTGAGAATTTTTTCCAGAACCGGCAATAGGCCCTTTGCAGGTAATAATCACATGACTGTACTGGAGAGCAAAAAAAAATCCTATTTCATTTATTCATAAAAAATTTCATTAGCTGTCTAATGCCTTCACTAAAACCTTTTTAAAAATGCAGGTATACCCTTAAAACACGTTTTTGATCTCAAGATATTAAGCATTTTATAGTTTGTTTGCTCTCCAGTAGAGCCTTCCCCAAGGGACCGTGAGCTCAATTCATTCGCTACTGAAGTGATATATCATCGTGTGACTGTTAGCTGCAAAGGGCCTATAGACTGCCACACTCACTAACTAGTTGAGATGGCATGGGATCAAGAGGGCATGTTTTCCGTGACGAATTTTTAATTAACGAGACAACATCCTCTACAGATAATAAATCAAACTCAGAAAATGGCGACACGTCAACCGTAGTGGCTGCTATAGCAGATTGAGCTACGTCCACAGCCAAGTCCGTTCCAGCATCCAGCTTCTCCCGAATATCAGCGATTTTTCGATAGAAAAAATTTCCAATCCTGCTAGCACATGCAGCGTTATCTGGAACGGCTGGCAAATCACGTGATCCCGACCGATTTATTAGCTTCATAGTGGTATTGAAAAGCTTTTTTTGATCACCGCTGTTTTCTTTAATGATATCCAAGTAGAGCTCTTGACGAGCCTCATTCATCAACCGAGTCACGATATTACGTTTCTTCTTGAAAACAGCAAGATCCGAAGAAAGCCTTGAGCGTCTCCACTTTTTTCTCCGCTTTTCTGCGGTTCCGCTTCGCGACCTTAATTCGTTCATTAAACCATGGGACACGGGGGCGTTCAACAATAGTTTTAGATTTTAGAGGTGCATGCTTGTCTAGGAAATACTTGAGAGTAGCATTATAGCACGATACAAGTTATTACAAGTTATTATAATGATAATAATATTTTAATAATAATATTTAATTTAATAATATTTAATATTTATATTGCGCATGTTACATAGGGAGATGCTCACATGCGAAAAAAAATAACAACAGTAACAACAAGAACAATAACAATGTTTTTATTCATGTAATAAAATACATAAAAGATGTTACAAGATATAAACAAGTTAAATTATGAATAATTACTTAAATATCAATAGCTAAATCATATTTTATCTTTTTATAAAAGAATTCTTAAAATGCTCTGGATTAACTTTGGGTTTAAAGTTTATGATGCTGAAACATATCTTAGAAACTATAATTTATTATGGAATTTACTTAAAAACACCAGGTTTTGACTTTGTCCTTTGTGCAGAGCAATTTTAGTTATTATTGCGGAGAATTATTAGGGCAATTACAAGGAATGTATGGGATTCATTCGCAAGAAGTCTTTAATAATGTGTAAGCTGTTTGATCGAAGGAAAGCATAGACTTTTTGGACCTTTTTTCTCTCCAAGTTGTTGAAGAACCACTAAGTATTTGTAAAACACTAGACAAATTTATAAGTACATTAAATTTTATCCAGTTTTGAAATAATCCTTCCATACAAATCTCTCTATTGGACGGCCATTTTTTAAAGGGTCAGAAAAAGTATGAATAATTAGACTGTCCACCATGTTGTCCCTAATTTCTGGTAATGGTTTCTATAGGCAGTAGACACATACTCATAGAGTAAGTGTTTTTCCCTTGATTTCTAGTACAAGTATTATATATTTTTTAGTATAGTATTATATATAGTTTTTCAATCTACTTAGTTTCTTCTTCTTCTTCTTGTTTTTTTTTTTTTTGGGGGGGGGGGGCGAGTTTGGGGGTTAGGGGTGAGGGAGGAATGTGCACAACTGTTATGTCATCCATGTATTACAATGAGTCAAGCAGTGATGATTCTGATGATATTCTTTATTATCTTGGATCAGGCTCTGATGATGATTTTGAATCAAGTGTGGATGAAGATGACATTAAAGAGAATAACGCTCCTGCAGTACCACAACATGCATCACTTCAATGTACTTGTCCTGGTCGTAAGGGTACTAAGAAAAATGAATCGGATTCTTTGAGTCTTACCTTATGTGCATCATTACCGAATGAACTTAAAATGAAGATTCTAGAAAAATGTGATGTGGAGACCTTGGTTATAGTCGATCTCCCATTACCCCTATTGCGTCAAGTAGTCCATTTGCCTAAAGAATTTCAAACTGAAATGAGCTGGTTGGCAAATTATGTTGCAAAAGAAAACTCCGGAATAATTTATATTCCTGAAAATTCACGTTTTTCTTTAACCAATCATCAGTATGATTCTTTATATGACAGTTATGAAGAGGATTTTAACCCATTCCCGTTTGAAATGGGAGAAATGAAACCGGTAGCAGAAGCAGGGTTTTATAAAGTCAGAATCTTGAAACATGGATTTGATTTAGTCAAAGTTGGATATCATTTTATCAGCACCCAGTGTGGTCCAACTGAATGCTTTCCAGAAGAAGATGAGAGCAACTGGGCCTCTTCTTACATCTCAAGAGGGTTTGAAATAGAGACTGAATGGCGTTGTGATCTAGCTCCAGGCATTTATAATCCCAAGTGTAGCTGGACTCTATTAATTTCCCCACAGGAACTTAATGCCCCGGCATTCTTGATTTCCTTTGGAGAGGAACGCTGGAGCCCCTCCTGGGGGTTTGAACAAATTCGGCCATACAGTGTTGATGAGGTTGCACAAACTAATTACAGAGGCGTTAAACGTGAAAGAGGCCTTACAGTGCATGTTATGAAAAACAAAGACGGACAGGTGAAAGGATATAAAATAGGCGGAGAATGCTTGGCAGCATATGATCCTGTTGATGATCCTCATTCCGATGAAGGATGGTACGAATTTTCAGTGACAAGATACAAGTACAAGGGAATGGAAAAAGAGATCGGATTTGTTATAACAGGATCACAAAATGAGTATGGAATGCCAGCTTTACTCGATGAAATTGGCCAGACGTTTCCTGATAAGAAGTATTTCAAAAGAAAAGAAAGGAAATGGTCAAATTTCCGATTGACTTGATATCATTTTCCGCTGAACTTTGCTGTACATTTCAATTTGTAACTAATTTTTCATTTATATGCTAGTTAATTAATATGCATGTATCGTTTGTCCCTTTCACGTTACCAAAGTTTAATTTGTATTATTATTCTTCGTGGACTAAATGATCAGTTTTGTAATGTGTCTATGCACCGATTCTAAAAATGGTGATTCTTCACTTTTCTATTTGAATGCCTTTGATTAAAATTTTTGTCAGTATATTACCTTATCTGAAAAAGCATACAAATGTAAGTGAACAGAAAAAGTTTCATTACCGTGGCATTTTTTTCTTTGAAGGTATTACGGAATGAATTTACAGAGATATGTACTAGATATTCCTGATCATTACTGACTAGCCTCATTTTGGTGTCATTTACAAAGTTACACTGCAGTAACTTCTAAGATGATAATTTTTTCGTACATCTTTTTTCACATAACCCTTCTTTATATCATTAATATGCATGTATCATCTATGTCCCTTTCTAACTACCATAGTATAATTTGGATTCTTATTGTTTAAATGATCAGTTTTGGTGTGCCCATTTGTAGAGGGTCAAGGGATGGATATTGTGTGCTAAGGTAGTTCTGGAGCCTTGGATTTCGTTGATGAATTTTCTTAAAAATTCGGTCATTTAAATATCATTGTTAGGCAAGTCAAAAACCGAGGAAAAAAAGAGGTGTAGCATGCCAGAGAAACAAGTGAACGAGACCGCTCTCGACTCAAATCTGATCTTTATTGTCAAGTCTTTCTTTTTTGTATAGCATTACAACATATTTTAAGATAGAGTGATATACGAATATCATATTTAGAATAACGGGATTAAATGTCTGGAAACCACAGACATTAAGGGATAATTGACAAAGATAATAAACGAACTTCTAAACTTAGATATGCATATTATTCTTATGTGACGCCTGTCACACTTTTCCCCAACTTAGGTTTTCGTCTCGAAAACGAATTTATTGTTACAGAAAACGGACTTAAAATATATGGAAAAGAAATTAATTATTACCATCGTAACCATAACGAGATGGAGGGCGCACAACTTGTCTAAGACGACTGGGGTGGGACCTATCTGGTTGAGGGTCATTTCGGGGTTGAGGCGACTCGCAAAACATTTCGAAATCCCCTGACTCGCGTCCAGGACATACGACCGTTCCCCGATCAATGGGAATTTGGCATAACTTTAGGTGATCGTGGTGTACGACTATCTCCCTACCTGCTTGCGACTTAACATGGTAATTGACTCCCATTCTAGAAACGACAGTGTAAGGACCTCTCCATTTATGTCCAAATTTCCAACCAGCGGGACGTTTAAGCCACTCAGACTGGTTGGGTTGAAAAGGGATCCAAAGGTCCCAGTCGTCCCTGTTTTTAGAGACGAACGCTGCTAGCATCTCCTTCATATTCCTGTTCTGTCTCTCAACCTGCCCGTCCCCACTGGAATGATATGCTGTCGTCTGGGTCTGGGTTTTCGTAATCCCCATGATATTGCAAACATGATATTGCAAACCTCATGCATGAGGTTGCTCTCGAAATTTGATCCTTAATCCGAATGAAGAACCACTGGGGGTCCGAAACGGGAAAAAACTTACTAAAACTCTAGCAACCGTAGAGGCTTTCTGGTCTTATGTGGGGATTGCCTCGCACCACTTGGTGAAGTGATCCATAAGTACTAAGATGTGCTTGTTTCCTCGCGCGGTCTCACGCATTGGCCCCATGTAGTCCATGGCCCAAAATGTGAATGGCTTTCCGACTTCAATCGTTTGCATGGGCGCCTTGTTGGGGATGGACGCAGATTTACCTTGTTGACAAATTACACATTGGTGAATGTATTCGGTGACCGAACTAAGAATACTTGGCCAGTAGAAAAGCTCTCTAATCCTTTCCTCAGTACGTGTTACACCGAGATGACCGCAAGACGGATCGTCATGTAGCCCTTTTAAGACTTCCGGCACTAGAGATTGCGGTAAAAGGATGGCGTGATCTGGATGCGATGACTTCAAGTTGCGAGACCGAACTAACAGATTGTTGTGGATAAATAAACGATCATAGTTAAACTAAAAAATTCCTCAAAGTAGGATCATCTTTCCATTCAGAGAAAGGGGGTCTTGCTTGATGGTTAAGCTTAAGATCTAAAACCGTAGGAATGGTTTGGTCCGGTCGTTGAGCATCTAGGAGATTGATAGTCGGATTAACTGTAGTAGCGCATGTGGCTGGTTGTGATTCGATTCCGTGTTTCGAAATGGTTTGGCTCTCGTTGTTTGACTTGTCCGTCATCAGTGTGCCATCCTTACAGTATCTAGATAAAGCGTCGGCGTTAGCGTGTATTTTATCCGCTCTGTGTTGAACTGAAAATTGGAATTCTTGGAGATCCATAAGCCATCGTGCTATTCGCCCCTTCGGCTCCATGCTATGTAGCCAACCCAGCGCATTATGATCGGTTACGACCGTTAATTCCCTGCCAAGAAGATATGTTCGAAAATGCTTTGTGCCATGGTAGATTTTTCAGTCGTAGCGTAGTGACGTTCGCGTTCGGAAAGAGCTCGAGAGGCATAAGCTATTGCTCGCTCAGTACCATCATCGTCGCGCTGTGACAGAACAGCGCCCGAAGACCGTAATCGGACGCGTCGGTGTACAAAGTAAATTGGCGATCAAATCGGGGATAAGCTAGTACCGGCGTGGAACACAGCAAATTCTTAAGTTTGTCAAAAGATTCTTTGCTTTCACTCAACCAACTAAACGACTTCTTGGTTTCCTCTCTCGTTGTCAGTTGAATGGGGGGCCGCAAGAGTAGAAAAGTTAGGAATAAAACGCCTATAATATCCTGCGAGACCCAAGAAGCTACGCACTTCTTTTATGCATGTTGGCGCAGGGATTTGTTTTACCGCTGCGACCTTAGCGGGATTGGGACTAATCCCGTTCTGCGAAATCTTATGTGTGAGAAAGGAAACTTCAGTAGCCGCTAACTGGCATTTGGATAGTTTAACACGTAAGTTATGCTCTCGGAATCTTCGAAGGATTGTGGCTAGTCGGCTATTGTGTTCAGCTAGCGTGCGTCTGAAACAGATAACATCATCTAGATAACACAAGCACGTTTCGAGTGTCAATCCCGCTAACACAACTTCCATGGCTGTCTGGAAGGTCGCTGGCGCAGTTTTAAGTCCAAAACTCATCCTGTTAAACTCGAAGAGACCTGAACTCGTAACGAACGCAGTCTTTGGACGATCTCGAGGATCTACTGCGATTTGCCAGTATCCACTACGTAAATCTAAAGTTGAAAAACATTGAGCGTTACCTAATGAATCAAGAATGTTCGCTATGTTTGGAAGTGGGTGTGAATCGTTTACAGTGACCTCGTTGAATTTGCGGTAGTCCACGCAAAATCGGAGCTCGCCTGTTCGCTTTTCAACTAAAACTATAGGACTAGACCATGGGCTTGTGCTGGGCCGAATTACACCTTGGGCTAACATGTCTTTAATTTGTCGGTCCGCTTCGGCTCTATGTGTATGGTAGGCGATATGGGCGGTGGCTGTCACCAGTGTGTATTCTATGCGTTACTACGTTGGTGTGACCTAAGTTTTCTTCGAAAACATCCGCAAATTCCAACACAAAGGTAAAAAGCTGGTCTTTGTCTTCCGCGCGCAAAGACGAATTAATAGCTTTCCTAACTTCCTCTGTAAACTGTCCTACAGTCTCTTTGTCTACACTCGCAACGCTCGCAACACCGCAACTGGCATGAATATTTTTACTGAGACTCAACTAATGGGGAAAATTCGGCTATTTTCATTTTCGAAGGCAACTCGATAGGCTTCTCAAGCGTGTTCATTAATCTCACGGAGACATTTCTGCCCTGAAGAGTGACAACAGCGTGAGCAACGTGTGCTTGTACTGCGCTTTCGCCCAGTGGTGCAACCAAGCCTACAGCCGATGAAACCGCTTTTGCTAGCCATCCCCCCACTATCATTTCTGTTCGGGCAGGTAGGATGACGTCCTCTTGTAAACTAACTGAATCTGCCGCTGTGAAGCGCGATTGAGCAAGGACAGTCGTATCCCCTGGAAACGGTCGGGAACTACCCGAGGGTTGCGGAACACCGGCTGCCTCAATGACCCCAGAAATGCCCACATTACTGCTGACTAAGAAACAGCAGTCATAGGTAATTGCACTACGAGGAAACTTAAGTTTAGCTGGCAGATGTCCTAATATGTTTAAATGGCCTCCCGTGATAGAAACACAGTGTTCTGACGTAGGCCTTTCTATAGAAACATCGTCATAATCAAGGATAGCATGTATCTTATCACTAATAATAATAAGAAGAATATTTTCTATGGCGTCAATTCCCTCAATTGGTTCAACAACGCTTTACAGAGAAAAATACAGGGAAAACGTATATACATATGGAATAAAAAGCTAAGCTAAAACATTAAAATTGCAATTAACAATATAAGAATACAGCAAAACAATTGTTTTGATTTAAAAGACTACTGACACATGAGCATTTTTTTTATAACACATGAACATTATATATTTTTTAGTTAATGACACACGTACATTAATGTTTTATCTTAATAATAAAAAGTATAAAATTTAAATAATATAATTATAATACAAAATTCATTAATATGATAATTTTAAAAAATTAAAAAGATAAACAAATCTTATATAAAAGGATATGCCTGCTTAAAGACCCAGGTCTTGAGTTTAACCTTGAAAGAAGACAAAGAGTCAGATAATCTAATTTCAGGAGGAAGGGAGTTCCATAACTCAGGGGCAGCGCAAGAGAAGGCTCTTCTACCATAGGACTTGAGATTAAAAGAAGGTTTTACAAGAAGATTTAAAGAAGATGATCTCAAGGAGCGGGAAGGGTTATAAGATGTGATAAGGTCCGAGAGATGGGGAGGAGCAGCATTATTTAAGACTTTAAAAGTGATTAAAAGTATTATAAATTCAATTCGTTTCTCTACCGGTAGCCAGTGTAAATTGTACAGAACAGGGGTAATGTGTTCATGCTTCTTAGAGAAAGTTACTAGCCTTGCAGCAGCATTTTGAACGTGCTGCAGCTTTTGAACAGAAGATTTAGGGAGACCATACAATAAAGAATTACAAAAATCAAGTTTAGAAGAAATGAATGCATGGACAAGAATATCACAGGCCCTTAAGGAGAGGTATTTACGGATTTTCCATATATTGTGGATGTGAAAGAAACAAGATTTACATACAGATGTAATGTGTTCCTCGAGAGACAGCTTCTCATCAAAAATAACACCAATGTTACGAGCTGAAGAGGAAGGAACGATAATCGAAACCAGAGAAGCTAAGAAAATCAACTGATGGTTGAGGATGGAAGGCGCTAGACAACACAAGAATCTCGGTCTTATCACCATTCAGTTTTAGCTTATTACGGGTCATCCACCTATTAATCTCATTAACACAGGATTCAAGTTTAGTTTTGGCAGTAGCTAGTTCAGACAGAGATGACGTTGAGAAAGTGATGTACAACTGCGTATCGTCAGCATATAGGTGAAAGTTTATATCATAGCTTCGAACGATGTCACCAATCGGAGAAGTATATAAGGAAAATAGAATGGGCCACAAGACAGACCGCTGAGGCACTCCACAGTTAAAAAAGCGAAAAGTGGATGTATCACCCTGGACAGTTACATAAGAATGCCTATCAGTGAGATAGGATTCAAACCAACAAAGGGCAGTTCCTCTGATACCAAAACTAGAAGAAAGCCTATTTAATAAAATCGCATGGTCAACAGTGTCAAACGCTGCTGACAAATTAAGCAAGACCAGAATTACAGAACATTTATTATCGATGGCAAGCAAGATGTCATTTTGAACCTTCAAAAGAGCAGTTTCAACGCTATGATGTTTTTTGTTGGCTGATTGAAGCGACTCGTATAGGTTATTGGTCTGAAGATGGTCAACCAACTGTAATGCAAAGAAGTTAAAATACTTATAAGATAAGTCATAAAATTTAAAACTAAGTAAAGTTAAAAGAATCAAGGTAAAGAGCAAAAATCTAGAGAGCACTAAATAAGCAGCTCCGTAAGCGCTAATTACATGCAAATTCGATGAGAACCTTTATTCACTAATAAAGGTTCTCATTGAAGCAGTATCTACTAAAGCGTAAAGTTCTACTCCATTAATAAAACACGTAACAAAAGGTTGCGAGAAAAGATGAAGGTGAATGACTTACAACAGGACGACTCGTGGCCCCACTAATCGGGTCGTCCGTTCGGAGTTTAAACGATTGGCGCAGTCCTTGGCTACATGCCCAAATCCCTGACACTCGAAGCACTGGATGTCCCGCTTCGTCAGACGTGATCGTTGTTCCCGTGGTTGTTGGTTCTGCCAACATCGCCGCGCCAGATGTCCAGCTTTGCCACAGACGTAACAGAGTCGTACATTAGCAGCTACTTTACGATTGGATCCTGTGGGTGATGGGGTGCACTGTAACCCGGTCTGAATACTGGCAATACTTGCGTCCATGTGTGTTTGTTTGTCGGCTAATTCCTTGACGATAGCGATGAGGTTCTTCATTTCAGGAGAGCGTGAAGGAGTCGAGGAAACATGCGTTGGGTTGTCGTCATTATACTCCTGGATCGCTCAGTGCCGTTGGACGAAGGCAATCATTCTTTTAAGGGTCGGCGTCGGGTCATGCTGCAAAAGTTTAATTTTCAGATCTTTATCCAGATCCCTCGTAAACTGCCTTGCGAGAAGCGCGGCTTTAGCGGCCTCGTCTAGGTCGGGGTCGGCCTTGGAAAGCAGTTGTTCCAATTCCCACTTGAAAATGGCGGGATCTTCTCCCGGCCTTAAAATCCGTCCCTCGAACTCTTGGAAGTAGAACTCGCGGTTCGTTTTGGGCAACATTGCCAGTTTCAGAGTTAACGCTAACCAATTGTTCAAGGTCTAATTTTCTGATAGATCTCCTAAATTCTTCCAAAGATGTCGCATTCGGAATGATTCCGCACTTTAGTTTGTAACTTAGACCATAATTGAGGCCCTAAAAAATTAAGTGAATGTTTACCATACTTAACTGTATTGAAACGAGGGATGTTAAACTCCTTAACTCTTAAATTATAAATTGTTTCATTCCTAGAAAATAGGTCAGAAATGTAATGTGCAATAATTTATTCTTAACTTTAAACATAATAATCATATCCTGTAATCTTCTATTCATTAAGGTAGCCAATTTAGCCCATATCAACAACTGTTTATACGTGGAATTCCAATCACAATTGACAGCTCTCAAACTTTTCTCCTAAACATGCTCTAACTTCCTGGTGTCACTGCTCTTACAAAAATGCCAGATGGTACTGCAGTATGTTAAGTATGGTAAAATAGCTGCTTTATACAGCTGCAACTTGGCAGCTGTTGGTATTAAATTACGTAATCTTGTGATGGCACCTACTCTTTTACTACATTTTTTACATACATTACGAATATGCTCAGTAAAAGTCAGATTGCTATCAATATCAACTCCTAACATATTGATGCTTTGATATGGAGTCACTTGAGTACCTTTAATGTTAATATTCAAGCCAGACTCTTGCTTATGCCTCCCAATTAACATATTCCCATGGTTTGTGTAGTTTCCTTTAAGAAAATTAACATCATACCAATCTGTGGCTGTAACAGCACTCTTCTGTAAGTTAGTCTCAATGACTTTTACATTCCTATGCGACTCATAAAATTGATGATCATCCGCATACATGCAAAAATTTGACCTCATAAAATACGTAAGATCATTCTGGAATAAGTTCCATAACAAGGGCCCAAAACACGAGCCTTGAGGACAGCCTCTCTTTATTGATATCCATGAACTGGTGGTGTTACCAAGTCTTACTCTACCATAGCGATTAGTAAAATATGAAACCATGAGCTTGATGCTTTATTCATCGAATCCATAAGCCTTCAACTTTGCCAATAATAAGGGATAATGCATACTATCAAAGGCCTTACTCACATCAGTCGAGAGTAGGCCAACACAATTTCCACTATCTACTGCTAGTCTCCATCTTTCTATTAACATAATTAGAGCAGTTTTGCAGCTGTGCATCTTCCTGTAAGCAGTAAGATATTAACTCAAGCAATCATTAAATCTACCATTTACTTGTTGTGAGAGTAGTTGTTCAAACACTTTGTTGATCACAATTTGAACACTCACTGGTCTATAATTCTGCTGATCCATTGGATCATCTTTCTTATAGAATGGTGTCCATTCTCCCATTTTCCAGTCGTCCGGCCAAACCCCTTGTACTATGCAAGAATTATATAGAATGGTTAATGACAATGCCAATTCTCCTGCCCCACACTTTAAGACTCTTGGTGGCACAAAGTCCCATCCAGTAGATTTGTGTGGATTTAATGGCAATGTAAATATTAATGACGACAAAAACTAAATTACTTGGTAAATTAGAATTGTTTAAAAATAATTGTAATAGTAGATAATAAGACAATTATATACATTTAAGCTGTAATAAACGTTTGCAAATGTTTGGTTTGTTTTATTTGTCAATTAATTTTAGTTCACACATTTCTCAACCCATGGGTTGAGAACAGTTTTAGACCGGGTATCCAAACCCATGCACGTGACCGAAAAGAGGGTTTCCAATTGGGTAATCAACTCATGAATTATTAATGAGTTTGAGAAATATGTTTTCCAATATAGCCTTTACACTTCTGTGGTCATTAAAATCTTGAGGGTGACTAGTACCATTTATCTTATCAACACAGCCAATACCATCCGCTATAGATGCAAAGTATTGTCCCATAACCTGTGCTATCTCTTCCTGATCCCTGCAAATTTTACCATTAATGTTCAGTTTGATGTCTGCAGAATGCTTGCATTTAGTTTTTGACCCTAAAAAGGGCGTAAATGTATCATAGAAATTCTGTGGTTTCGTCTTCAGTTCCTCAGATTTTATTTTCCAATAGTCCCTAATTGCTTTACGTCTTAACCTAGTTGTTTCATTCCTCAATTTTCTCAAGTGTTTCCAATCCTCAGATGTATTGGTTTTCCGGTACCGTCTAGCAGCTTTACGTCTAGCTCTTATGGCCGATTTCCATTCTGCAGTCATATACGGGACATCCTTATCCCTAACACGCATATGCTCATCAACGATCTTTGTCAGTAAAGTACTGAAGAACCAAGTTTTATCATTAACATCATCAAGAATTTCTCAACATGCCAGGGAGCTGAGGCCAGATGCTCAGAAAACTTGTTTTGATCAAAATTCCTCTTGGATCTAAACTCTATCACTTCACTAGCAGACGTGGCAACTCTCTCCCGCACGAATCCATACACCAAGGGGTGATCACTGAGCCCTGGGTCATATATTCTACTATGAATGAATAAATCTGGCTTATTAGTTAATATGGCATCAATAAGTGTTTTACTCGTGTTTGTTCCTCTAGTCTGAATCCTTGTTGGTTGTTTTATTAGGCACTCCAAGTCATGTGTATCTTCCATGTCAATCAACAGTTTTTCTGAGGGTTTATCTGGTCGTAGCCTGTCAAAATTCAGATCACCCAACAACACGAACGCTTGACTACGTAGTGAGACCCAGTTACACAAATGATTAAGCTCCTCCTCCAGTTGTTGTTGATAAGTACTTGCTACAGGTTTCGGAGGTCTGTACAGGCCAACTACAATAACATTGCTGGTCTGTAATTCAATTTCAAGTACTATGAGTTCGATAGTTTTATAGCATCGACAAGGTTTAATTCGTTTACAAACAATATCAGTCGATACATATGCTAAGATACCACCTCCTCCTTTCTTCCTATCATTGCGATATAGTGCATAGCCAGCTATTGCAAATTGACCATCGGAATAAGAAGAGTCTACTTTTGTTTCTTCAATAAATAACACTTGCATTCTTGATTTTATAATGATGTTGCTTAATTCCTCGAACTTGTTTTGTATACTATTTCTATTTAGATGACCCAACAGGAACTCTATTAAACTTGTGTCGATAATTAACAAGACCATCATCTTTTTCCGTTGAGCATATATTCTTACTACTGGAAATGAAAGAGTTGATTCTCTCCCGAGATTGTTTCATGACTACAGGTATTACTTAAATCCTCAAACGTAGAGTTACCAATATCGTAAAATGGCAATTCCATCAGCAAGGACTTTGTTGTACAATCAGAACAGGACCACAAATAATTGTTAGCCCGCTGAGTTCGCCTATATTCACTGGGCTTGATTATGGCACACTTGATATGATTCTGACTCCTGCATGAACCACAACTTACAACACGATAATTACGAGCAATAGTTCTTGAACAGATATTACATTTCTCAGGACCGGGATTAGGATTAATATCTCATAGTCCACTTATTATCAGACGAGTTAACTGGAACATCGAGGTCGAATTAGGATGGCGTCTAATCCTGGTTACTGTGGTATTTTATAGAGGCGATGGAGGAAGATACAAAAGTCAATAAAGTCTAATCCAACACAACACTTTGGCAGCCATCTTCAGAGACATGGTCACGTGACTTTATTATAGAGATACACAGGTATCCCGACACTACATCCCCCTTTGGGTTTACACAATGCAATACTAATAATTTTTATTCTTTTTTTTACCATTTAAGTCACAAAAATAAACTAATATATATAATCAATATAACAGAATGTGTTCATGAAAAATCAGTCATCTATTAAAGTGTTCAATAACGTCAACAGTGTTCAATATATCTACTTGGAGCTTTGATTGCTCTTCCACTCTTGGTAGTTTGAGTTGTATCCTTTGTTACTGGTTCACTGGGAAGTTTAGCTTGCTCAGTTGATTGTTCTTTGACTGCTTGGTCCTTGTCATGTTCTCTTTTCTCTGGAAGTTGGTTCAAGTGTTTCCTGTTCCTTCTAACTTCTGCCCCTTTCTCTGTGTTGATGTAGTAGCTTCTTGTTGCAGCATCTTTCTGTACAGTTCCTTTAGTTTGAAGATCAGGTATCCAGACTTGATTTTCTGTATCCAGAGGTGGCAGTTCTTTTGCTCCATGATGAGAATCAAGGTTTCTTTTCTGTCTTAGTTTGATGTGCTCATCCTTTTCCTTGAAGCGTTGACAATCAACAACAGATGGTTTCAGTTGATCTGGATTTATGGGTAATGTTGTCCTGAGGTGTCTTGACATCAGGAGCTGTGCAGGAGAGTAACCATGTTCCAGTGGTGTTGTTCTATATGATAGAAGACCAAGATAAGGATCAGAAGACTTCTCTAAAATTGACTTTAATGTCTTGACAGTCCTTTCAGATAGTCCATTTGCTTGCGCGTAATGGGGACTGCTAGTAACATGATGAAATCCATATTCATCAGCAAACGTGGTGAAGACTTTGGAAGCATACTGAGGACCATTGTCCGACACTAAACACTCTGGAATTCCGTGTCGTGCAAACATAGACTTGAGGTGACATATAATTGCTTCAGATGTAGTAGAAGACAATTTTGCTAGTTCAACATACCTTGAGTAATAATCTACTACTAGTAGATACTGATTCTTTTTGAACTCCAATAGATCTGTGGCTATCTTCTGCCAGGGTAGTTTGGGGAGTTCCGTTATGAGAGGTTCCGCTTTATTAGCTTTGTGCTGTCTACAAGTACTACAGTTGGTTATGAGCTCCTCAAGTTGGTTTCCACTATATTGACTGTCGTACACGTTGTCTACATTGGACTAATCCTAGATGTCCAGTGTGTAGCTTTTCTAGCATATCCATTCTCAGGGCAAGAGGTATAATAATTCTGCATCCTCGCATCAGTAGGCCATTTTGAACCGTTATCTCAGCCGCAATTGGCTGATAGTGTTTGACAGTACCTTGTACTTTCTCTGGCCATCCTTGAGAACAATATTTGATTAACAATTGACATGTTTCATCTTCTCTTTGGTGACGAATAATGCTTTCTAGTTGCTGGTTTGAAACAGGTAAATCTTTGATCACCTGATCAACGAAGGCTTGACTTGTCACATGTAGCTCTTCTTCCTCTTTTCCTACTGGCGCTCAAGACAGGGCATCTGCTGAAGCGTGTTCTTTTCCTGGAACGTACACTATGTTGTAGCTAAATCTCATCAGACGTATGCGGAATCTTTGAACACGTGGTGGTAGAATGTCCAAATCTTTGTTGCCCAGCAAAGAAATAAGAGGTTTATGATCTGTTTCAATTTTAAAAGTCATGCCTATCAAAAGATCACTGAATCTTTCGCAGGCCCATGTAACTGCGAGTGCTTCTTTGTCAATCTGAGGATAATGTTTCTCTGCGTCTGCCATGGATCTGGAAATGTATGCTATGGGACGCCACTCACCATTTTTCTTTATTCAGTGTTAGACCAGCTGCTCTGATTCTTTCCAGTGCTGTGTTAAGTCTTTCATCATGCTCTTTTTGGTT
>WUAP02122928.1:0-15290 GCA_015163945.2 Stichodactyla helianthus | reverse complement strand
TTTAGCGCAAGCGTGTCTCTGTCCTCTGATATAAATACGGTAGCCAGCCATTCAGCGCGCGCGTTATATCTCAAATATTTTTTTATTGCTTTAATAAAATTTTTATATTGCTTTTATAAAATATTTTTCGCTGTTTTAGCGCAAGCGTGTCTCTGTCCTCTGATATAAATACGGTAGCCAGCCATTCAGCGCGCGCGTTATATCTCAAATACTTATACATATCGTTATCGTTATCGTAAGGAACCGCAAATCGCCTAACGAACAGAACTTGGATTGGAACTTACCGTTGCTTTTTCTAAACAATGCAGTAGATGATTATGTTGTTCTTCTAAATAAGACGCGTCGTTATCTTTGCCTGGTATTTGAGTAAGTTCCAGACCAGCTCCCTAAAACACAAGTTATCGAGGTCAGCGTGATGCAATGCATTATCAGTAACGCAAAGGTTTGGTCTATGCACAGGAGAATTGCACACATTACATCCCAAAGGAGCTGCCGTTGATTGATACAGACGATATCCAGAATGAAGTGGGTGAATGTCATATCTTAGTGCGCAACATTTCTTTGAAAACTCTCTTCAACCCTCTTTTAAACAGCATTACTACTGCTTTGCGCGCATGCTCAAGAAAAAAAGGACCAAGTCTCCAAGATTGCTATAGTTGATTTGGTTTTAAGCAGCTTGTCAAAGCACTTAAACCTAAGTTCACTTAAACCAAATCTAATATAGCGAGCCTAACAACACTTGCTCCTCATTTCTTTCATTACATGAGCAGTGCTATAAGCAGTAGCGTGGAGCTCTTAATGCGTCTATGTAACGAGAAACTATTTAATAGCCATTCAGCTTAACGTACGCACACTAAGTGTAAGTCAGCTTAATCAAGATAAGCGTGTATCAATTGCTTACCAATGGGACATTCTTTTTATCAGGCGGAGACACGAGTGCTGTACCTGCCATAGTTTTAGATATAGACACTCTTGCTTTCTGTTAGAAAACAATAAAACAATAAAATATCAGATGGAAAAAAAAAAAAAAGAATTCACAAATTTTGACCGACAATCCTTCCCAATGGACTTTAGTCACACGGCGGCTATGTTGGCTGAAACAATGTTTTCCACACCTGGCCTCGCATTCAAACACTTCAGACCAAGTTCAACCGGGCACGAAGAAAAGTTTTGATTCTCACAGGAACAAACATGGCCACTTGTGATAAAGGTCCATGCGAGGGGAGTGCGAATCCAGAATGGAAAATTCGGAATCTGGTAACTTAAACCCAACGGGACGGGTGAACAGTAAACGTAATACACCATTTCACAGTTCCCGTCGCTCAACCTCAGCCTCGCTACCGTGAAATATATTCTTTAGAAATTGAGTACTGCGTTTGGAATTTTTGATTATTTCAATTGTTCGTTGAGGTGCAAATACCTTACATTATTGCGAGCTGAAGTCAAATTCTAAAGAATAATTACGTGCTGACGATCGAGGCTGAGGTTGAGCGACGAGAACTGTGAAATGGTGTATTACGTCGGCCTATAAAATCACTCGCAGTTAGCGAGTTCTCCATATTAAGTACTCTACAACTGTTTGTGAGCGCCGGTTTTCTGACTGATTACATGGATAGTTAGGATGAATGGTAAGAATGTTGCATGTAACTGACCTTATGAGCTTTTCTCTTGTCTGCCCTTTGATTTTGTAAGTAAATTCTACTGAAATTGGACACTATTACAGGTACTGGAAGGGCTATTACCAGCACACCACTCAGTGAACATAAGCTGCCCACGATTTTCCCTGGAACAGTGGTTGGCACCATATCACCATATCTGTGGAAAAACAGTAAGAAGATTGACCTGAGTTATCTCAGTAAAAAAAAAGCAGTATAAGGTGCAAACCATTAGAAAATTTGGAAGGGGGGGTCGAAAATTCCCTAAAAGAATCACGCAAAGGAAAGATGTCCAACTCCAAGCAAAAATAGTGGAGAGCAAAGCAAAAGTTTTCGGCTCCAAAGTTTTCTAATGGTGCGCCCTTAAAAAATATATATATACATAGGTTGTATTCGGTATTCTATATTCTAAATCATTCAAGCGCATTAAAATACCGGAAGTCAGAAAAATCCTGAAAAGTTATGAATGAAAATAGAGCGGATTTCGTATGAGTGGGAAGAAACGTACGGTAAATTCGTAGCCGAAGAAACTCTACCGTAACTGTAGCTTCGCGTTGTGATTGGATGGTTCACACGAAAACAATGGGAAGCTATTTCAGTGTTACGGCATACCGTACCTTGTACGTACTGTAAGTCAGTACCGTACATTTCCCACTCATACGAAAACCGCTCTAATTGAAGAAGATTTTTCTCCGTTTTTTCTTCATAGCAAGAATTATTGTACGGAATTCTGATCGCTGCAAGTAAGGGTTGATTGTGAATAACATTTTTGGCGTTATTTTAGCGGATGTCGTGAAAAATTTCACAGCTTATACAGCAAAAATCACCACGTGAAAACTTTTTTCCCTTGATTAATTTCTTAGAATCAACCTTTCTTAAAAGGTTGCCAAAGCAACAGGACTAAAATGTTAGGGAATTTCTGTTTCCAAATTTGTTTTTCCGTGATATCCATAATGCTTTTGGGTCAAGCCGTAACCTTTGACCTACGTCCTTGTCTAAGAACCTTTGCCACAAATAAATGCCATACTAATATAAGAAAAAATATATATACCTATATCATCGGGTATTTGCGGTTATGAGAACAAGAAACTATTTTAGCTTTGCAAAACAACATCTTATATTGTTAGTTTTAGAATATTTTTGTTCGTCGTGCTGGCGCCGCCTGACCCGCTTGGTTGGAGTCATCTTTCCAAATGGTTTGATTAACGGTGCTACGGTGATACCACAGGGAGTATCTAAACCAATCCCTTGGCTACACAGAAAGGTGTCTAACGACACTTTTTCATTTGGTTAGTTAGACGTATTTAATTTCATCAATTTTTCCCATACAAAAATCTAAAATAACTGAAAGTAGGAACCCATTCTCATCTTAGTATGATTAGATAACGTTGTATGTATGTGTGTGTGTGTGTGTGTGTAAGTGTAGTGGTGGTGGTGGTGGTGGTGGTGGGTGGTGCTGGTAATGGGGGGGTTACGGGGGACTTTTTACGAAGCAGTTTGAAAACTAAAGAAATTAAAGAAATTAGATAGTATTGTAAATAAATATCATTACTGTACTTAGTTTAAAAAAGTAGTAAACAGAAACAACTATTTTTCTAGTGCCGAAAGCTTTAAACGGCCGCTATTAGCAACCTTGGCTAATCATGTTCACCGAAGATTCACCGAAAAAATTAGGGAATGCGCCAACTAGACACTTAAACGAACCGGAATTCAAAGCAAAACTGATAAGAATTCAATAACAAACTATGTAGAAGTTACTTAAAGCATTTCTAGCCGCGTCTGGACGTGGACGTTAATAACAATTAAATAAACCATTCGAAAACAAGGAATCGTTACTTTTCTAATACCTGTGCATTATATTCTCATTTCGGCTCATAGATGAATGGTTCTGTTGGCGGCCAGGCCAATTCTAGTAATGTTTATGCAATGTATCAAATGAATACAGTTTATTGGTGAAAAAACAGTGCGAGGAAATGCTGTAAAGCCAATCTACACGAACAGGTTTTCCTTGAGAATTTTTTTCTTCGTTTTATGCTCGTGTAAAACGACAAAATTTGACAAGTTTTCTCCGCTTATTGACAAGTCTTAGCGTTCCAGCTTTTTAACGGGGAGACGGGCTTGTCAAGGAAAAAAAAATATCAAAGAGGAACTTGTCAAGGAAAACTTGTTGGTGCAGATGTGACTTTTAACCAGAATGAACGGGCGCCTGTGTTTCCAGAAGATTACTGGCGCCAAATGGCAATCTGTTTTGTCATGTTGAACGATTAAACGAGAACTCCGTGTTTCTCCCAAGAAAGATCTGATATCATGGCGGTTTGGGTAATGAGCTGCGCAGCTGATACTTTCCTAAAGGGAATTCCTTTATAATTCAAACTCTGGCTTCACTAATTGGATTCCTTAAATAAAGGATTTTCCAAAGTGGGGCTAATTGGACAAGTTGTATAAAGGAACAAATTAATACGACTTTACTAACACATTTCTAATTATAATATAACTATACATAATCTGTTTTTCCCTAAAAGCACATGTAACTACCGTATTGCAGGGGCTCACCACTACAATTCTTCGTATTTCTAAGCACTATTATCTAGTCAGAATTTTTTTTAAAGAAAAATCTAAATATTTTCAAAGTACAGCAAGTTTAAACTTGACTTTAATCCGTCAAAAACTATGTTCAAGTTCATGTTTCTTTACATTAACTGTCAAATTTGTTGTTCAAATTTGCGAACCTGATTCTGGTATAACTTATACGACCCCCGAGTCACTTGTTTGCGTCAGTATTAAAAATACTTGATCTAATACTGCCAACCTGACCTAGTTTATTATTTTTATACGACTTTGATGAATATTTTTCATAAAGGGCATAAAACCAGGTTATTCATAATGTGATAATAATAAGATCTACAACCACAATAAGAACGATTAGGAAATTTTTGTCTGTAAAACTAATGTTTTCTCAGCAAGGGGTTTTTGAAAAAATGAAAAATCCTCGCTCTTACAAACCAGGAGCATTCTTTGGTGTATGAGGAAGGATTATTTGGAAAGAAGTTTTACTAAATTTTGAACCAACAACAAAAATTAGATGAATACTTCATTCAGTGTCCTCATATGACGAAAATAAGAAACGTTTTCTAATCGCGAAAGCTGTAGTTAGTAGAGCCGTTGGTCCTTTGAGAATTCGATTCCAAGAAGAAAAGACGAGATAATATCTAGTGTGGTTAGAACAATTTGACCTAATTTTGCTGCAACAAAATCAAGAGATTGTTTAAAACGGAAGATGGGAGGTAATCTTATCTAGTGGGGGAATAGTTTTGTCTGCAATGATACATATTTTTAGCGTCTTCAAGAATTCATTTTTCAAAATGGGATTGTGACTTTTCTTGTCATGGAATTTGGTAGTAAAAACTCTTAGAATTTCCGTAGCTTTCGTGTTCAAATTGGAAGATAATAAAGATGATGAAATGATCGAAACGTCCTATAGTGGTTTCCACTTTCGGTGGTTGTACTGGAAGTGACCACGAATATAGATATACCAATGTGTTATGACTAACGCACGACAGTTCTTAGAATATTTGTGCTATTGAATGAACCTTAAAAACTCCATGTTGCTGGACGTTTAGGAGCAGTACGGATACTTATTTGAGAAAGATGTGGAAAAAGACTTGACTGAGCTTAATACCAGTACATCAAATAAATTAATTAATATTCAAAACTCTTTAACCACGGGGTGTCTGGGAATTTCTAAACCCGTAAAATATCAATCGCGAATAAAAAATTGATTTGAACAAGAAACTCAGAGAATTCTACTTATCTATTCTAGAAACACGAAGACACACGGCACTTGTTCATACATTTCTCTCTCACCGGTTTACTCCGACATATTGTATGGTAAACCCGAATAACCTTCGCTTTGAAACCTATGGAATGAAAATTATATGAATTGAAAATTTCGTACAAAGAATTGAAATATTTATGAGTGTTGGTAGACTAGAGGATCTCGCTTGACCCAGTGGTGATGTCGACTGTTTAAGGGAGCGAAAATATTTTTGAAGTTGCAGAGATCAAAGCAGTGTTGAAACATTTCTTGTTATGTCTATGGTTTTACCACGAAAGATAATTTCTATCGCGGTCAATGTGTTAATGTTTAGGAAATTTTAGTTCCTGTAGCTTAATCAAAAAATACACGTGCTTTTGAGTAACGGTAGAAGGAGAACGAATTTCCAAGCCAGTACGACGCCAAGTCGGAATTCCCAAAAGAAAAGCCTATCCAATGCCAAAGAAACCATTAAAGTGTCGGGGGTTTTTTAATCTTTTTTTTTTTTTTTTTTTTTTTTTTTTCCTTCGCGCTCATTTTTTCTGTACACATTTTTCGTTCAATTTTTCAAAATAAAATAGAGGAAAAAATACTTTTCATGTTCAGAAAACTTTAAGAGAATTCATTCTCAGCTAGGGAACATTTCAAAATGATCAAAATGAACGAATCTTTGGCTGAGGCCTGTTGTATGTAATGAATATACAAACGTAATTTAAAATAGGGGTGTTTAAGGCGATTAGATTTATTTTGGGACACTTTGTTTGTCTCCGCTTCGCCTTCTTCAAAATGGATGTCATTTTCACAAGTCTCCGCTGTTCGCTGCGGTTACAGTAAGTTGAATCTTGGGGGGTTGAAACCCAAGCCAATCTGTGCGACATTTTTTATAAACAAAACTATCACTACATACATGCAATTAAGATTGGACGACTCACAAACGAAAAACAGGTTCAATGAAAGGGTTTTTAATATGAGGAACTAACAGAAATATTTTCTCTCCTCGTATGGTCAAGTAAGCCGAGATGAACAAAATTTAGCATACGATCATTAAGGAACTGGAAACCATTCCCACAAAAATAAGCCGTGAAAAAATGGAAAACAACTTAAAATGAACAGGAATTAGCTCACGTGCGCCTTATAACAAAAATCACTGTTTTTCGTGTGCCGCAATCGAAATCCGGCTTTGGATTCTCGGAGCTATTTGAATATGCGTGTAGGAATGGGTATTTTTGGTGTTTGGAAACAATGCAACGATGCATTCACAGTTAATAATTGAACAGCAGTTCTGGAACGACCAATCTTTCAACCAATAGAAAACGTTGAATCCCGGGGGTTATATTTGGGGTTTGGAGTAATTATACACAAAGGATCAGGGTCTGAAGAGTAATACGTCTAAATTACATATTCCATGACTAAATTTGAACATAGAATACAAAAAAACAGAAATCACTGTTTTTTTGCACATAAAATTTTGATGCTACGAAGTACTATTGCGGTCGTTCTTTATAGTGGGGAAAAACGCGGGCTGTAGTGTTATGTTGATAACTTTCCTTTGTATAAAATCATCCTTTGAATTTAAGAAAGGTTTGAAAGAAATACCGACTCATTGACACAGGTTCGATATTCGTCGTGAACCAGGAATATCTTACTCTGCAGGACAATTCACTGTTCACCGGTTTTGAATAAAGGAAAAACTCCCGGACTATCATAAAAACGATAAGATTTTGCTACAGCGTTTATTATATCGCTGGCAGTTCTATGAAGTGTTTGATTTGAAACGCTAATATCTGTTGTCTTTGTCCGATATTTCAAAGATACAAAACCGAATGTTTTTAAAACAAACCTGCATCTGTTTCTTGAGGGATTCTTTTGAAAATTAATTCATATAGTTTCAATTCTTCAGCGCTTTATAATTTGAAAATATTAAATTTTCAACTCGTACGAGAAAAGAAATCTGTATTATGAGAACGAAAGACGACGACAAATTGCCTGAATAAGCACTGAATGTCTCCATATCATCGATATAAATAACAAGAAATTCAAGTTAAAGCTTTAGTAAAGGTAGATAATGTACCAAGGATTTGAGTTTTACGAGCTTCGTGAGAAAGATCCAGAAAATATGAAAAATGTATAAAAGTTTTCGTGACGGGCGAAGGCGAACTACACGACATTGTTATCGAAATTCTCACGCTATCTGTCAAAACATGTCATAAAATAAACCCAGAGATATATTATACTTAACTCTTAAGAATCGTAAATACCGTAAGCTTCTTGTTAGGCAAGTATGAGAATATAATTACTGGACACAAGTACAAAATCTTTGGGTCTTAAGACGCCACAGCAAAAATCTTAAGCAAAAAATAAAAAATAAAAAATAAAAATAAAAATCGGAGGGAAACTTAAAGTAAATATATTTTCTTAAACCCAAATTTACTATCTATAAATACAATTATTTATATCAAAAAAAATGGTCTCAACCAACTCTTAAGAATAAACAATAACTTGTAAAAGCTAAGGAAAACAAGACATAAATATAGGCACTCTGTTTAAACAAAAATCCTTAATTCAATAAAAGAAAATAAAAATTAATTGAAAGAAATTTTATGCATTTGGAATAAGTTTCCATTTATTTATTTATTTATTTATACCCCTTTTGTCTAGTCTGAAAATCTGAAAGACAACGTAGCCTGCTACAAAGGAATATTATCTGGTACACGTTCCTCATCACCCAGTAAACAAACTATGCTAGACTAGAAATAATTATCAAAACTAAGGACACGCAAATAATAAGATAAACAGCAAAGTAGTTTAAGCAGCTGGCCGTAGGATATGAAGAATTCTTAAAATTTTTAGGCAGGGACAAGTTGACAAGAAAAATCTCGAAAGTCTACGACACTGAGAAATCAAAATTAAAAAAGTAAGTTTGGTTGGACGACGGGAGATATTCTTTCTTCGAGAGGAAAATAACCCGAAACAACGTTCGGATCTTTTGAGTGATTTGACAGCCAGAATAACAAATAGTTATACCTAGTTTAAGATGAGAATCTGTACTTTGCATTGTGGTTCGAAGATATTCATGTGATTTAATGTAAAAGCAAGTTTTGATCAAACGATTTGCCCACAACTGTGCTTCAATTCATTTTTTTAAAACTCCAAATGGGAAGATGAATGAGAAATGAAATGAAATATATGTTTTCAATTTTAGCAGTAATAAAATTATTTCACCGAGATGAAAATTTTCCACCACGACTATCACTAAATCTATAGCTTTTGGGACAAAAAGTCGTTGAAAAATGAGACTAAAAACAGGGACTTGGTCCTTGAATGCTAACTAACGATCCAATTCTTTTTATCTTCACTCTATCATGCTTCGGTTGAGAACAGATTAAATGTCAATTACAGCGGAGTGTAAAAAACCTCCAACACTTGAGCATCCATTGATTCAGTAGCTCACCCATACGTTGACTTTTTTGCACTACAAGTTTGTTCAATTACAATTTTAATCTACTAATATCGACTGGTGAAATAGACTCACGCTAAATTGAAGAAAAAAAAAACATTTGAATTAGGAGCAAAACGAATGCAATCATTAGTCAGAGGAATCTGGACATTTGTAAAAGGATAGCCTTTGGGCTATATAGTATTAGTTATTTGACGTTTTGCTTTCTTTGGCAGAACACAACTAGATTTCACGATTACTCAGGAATTCAAAACTTCTAATCTTGGTGGAAAGGTCTGCCAATTGGCTTTTTTGGTAAATTGAAGAGGTTTTACCTGTAAAACTGATTGCTATTTGAAACTGTTTTAAAGTCCATTCGTCATTTATCACACACTAATTACATCTTAACGTCATCACACTACTTAACATGCCTGAATGTGTGCTTAGTTTTAAAAATCTAAAAGTGTTTTACCTGTTATATTCGTGCACTATGATTACAAGATTTCAAAAATGGCTCCAGATCTAGAAAGCTCTAGGTTGAAATGTTTTAGAGTTCCTCTAGCAAATGCCAATATTCAATCTCTTCTTGTGCTGCACTGTAATGTACTGTTTCTGTAATCAAGTCCAGGAAACTAACTGCAAGTTCCCTGCTAAAAAAGAAGTGACCATTTCGGGCCCCAAGAGTCGAGATGGCTTGTACAAAATTACAAAATTGAATATGTCAAAAAAAATCTGTAGTTCCTGTAAACAAACAAAAAGATGGAAAGGAAATGGCAGGACCGAAACGACAAATAATGGAGACACTTGTTTGTAATTTATTTCCGAGCAAAAGCATTACTGAATGAAATATAAAGTGCTAAAGACAGTTAACTACTACTAATAATAAATCATACTAATGATAATATCTCTTATTAAGTGAACAAGAAAAAGAATAAATATCGAGAAAAAATCTCAAATTTTCGATGAATTTTGCACTTAAAAATATGAATTACAAAATTAGAATCCAAGAGACGTGGTCGAGTCAGCTTATGGATTAAGACTTATAAAGCCGAATTACTCAGGCATCATTGAGGGAAATATAATTGTTAGTTATTCGCCACACATTTTCATTGTAACAAGCTACAGTATTCATCGCTACGCGGAAGTCTTTAGTTAGCTTACAAAAGCATAAACTCGTTCGATACCGTATTTCCGTCGCTAGTACAAAAACACAAGTGTCGTTTTATGTTATTAGCAGTAATTTTAATTCTAGATAGGTTTAAAATACTCAACGCCCTCGCATCTTTCAAAACTTTGGCTCTCAAAAGCCGGTCTCAGACACATGTATGTATTTTGAACTTACTCGGCATGCAGTAGTTTTTACTGGGCATAGCCCGAGACTGTCGGATTCAGTAGAAGACAAGGACATTAAATCAGCAGTAGTTGGAAAGACTCGCGAACCAAGATATCAAAAATGTGCTGTGTAAGGCTCAGAGCGCTAAGGCTTTAAACGAAAAAATATGCCAGTTTTTCTTGAAGAAAGAGAAAAAAAGATGTCGAAATAAAAATAACAGAATTATGAAATTATCCCTCTTTCTCACTTTACATTTTACACTTTCTTTCTATTTTTTATTCGTGAAGTCATTGTTTTCATGCCTTTGGAGGGTTTTATTCGTCCGTAGTTCTTTTCCAAACCGGTTTTCATGACAGGCAAATATTAGGAACACGTACCAAGAGTTTAGATAAAGTTTTTCTCCGCATTTAGCCGAGATGTTTCTCCCACAACTCAACACAGAATACATAGTGTATTTTCAAGCATTCTGAGACTAATGGCCTTATAATCTCAAATCTACATAGTTCTTGACAGCTCAATTTCCCGGGGTAAACTTTATTTCAAAAAGGGATTGTTTCTTAGTATATGTAAACAGAACGGTGTTGATAATGATGCTTTTTTTTAATAGTCGTGATAGAAAACTTAGACAAGAGTTATTCGCTACTCACCCTAAGGTAGTCATCGTTACTATCGTATACCAGAATGATGCAGGAATACTTGTGAATTTAGTATCCCTTTCTCCTTTTTCAACATAGTACATAACTGTCGCAAATATTATAATGGCCATTGAGAGCGAAAACAGAAGGAATCCCAGCTCCGAGGCGCAGCTCTTCAGAGTGTATCCCAGGATGCGAAGACCACGAGAATGCCGAGAAAATTTAAAAATTCTGAAGATACGAAATACCCTTAAGGTCACAAATGCTCCACTTATCGAATTATTTGGCATAAATAACCCTATGTAGAAAGGTAAAATTGCCACCACATCGATGATGCTGAGAAGATCTCGAGCGAACTTGAGTCTGTCAGGGGCTGCGTATAGTCTTGCTAAATATTCAACTGTAAATACAACAACACATGCCGCTTCCAAACCAAAAAATATATCGTCGTATTCCACTCCACAAGAGATCTTTCCCTTGCACGGTAATGTCTCGACTACTGTGCTTATAACACTCACAGCAATGAACAAACCTGTGATATAGTAAGAGATGGAAGCTACTTTTGAACTCTGGGGATTTTGAAAAGCCGTCCAAAGCTGTTCGCGTACAGTTTGATCCACGGCCTCATCGCCATTTTGCGAGGCATCATCTAACTTATCTGGCTCGAAAATCCTTTCCATACATTCCTTTTTCCTTTCCCGAAAATCCTCCCAGCAGCAATCGTGTACCACATCCTCGGAAATCCCGAAAAACGCGAGCTCGTCTTCGAACGACGACACACACTCACCTCGAGGATAATGCAGCTTTCCATTTCGATAATAATTCAAAACATGGCGAAAAAGATCCGGGTCCCTGTCGAAGAAATACTCGTTGGTCTCCGAGTCGTAGAAATACTCTTTTTCTTCGCTACCAAGTAGCGTTTCTGGGAACTTTGCCAGCGTGTTTCGCCATGTTTCGAATCGTCTTCCACTGACATTGATAGTGACTCGTTCTTCGGGTTTTGCCGATTCTGGTGGTGGCGGCATCGGCGCTGTAGCAAGAGGAACCCATCCTATGGCAGCCGCACGAGCGAACGGCAACCACGCGACAACATCGGCCGCCATGACAGAGTTTCATAAGAGTATACGCTGACTCGGGAACGCAACTCGACTTTCACATCAAACCCAAGGAGACAGGTGTACAAGAGATGACCGTTCTCCTTTCCTGGCAAACAACACGGCTTAATTTATTCCCAACGCAGTCTCATTCGGCCCGAGTTATTTTCGCCATTCACTTAGTCAATTTTAATGCCTATATTCCTGTCGGCGCGTGTGTTTCCACCAAATCTTTCACGTCCAGACTCAAATTGATCGTGGTTTTTCTATCTCTACGATGCCGTACAACGATGAAACAAATCGGTTTTCCGAATCAATCATGGGCTACTGGCCTAAATTACAGCACGGTTGAAGGATTCTCACAACAACAAACAATCTAGGACGAAAACGTCTTGTGCCTCATCAATCGGGGAGAACATTGGCGCTTGAAGCTCGCTGGCTTTCACCAAACTGAAAATAGGTTTGTATTGTCACAAGTGATTAATCAACTGCCAAAAGGAAGTAAATAAGAACTTTTTGGCATTCATCGAGTGATGAGTGTCTAGGTTCTTCCAACCTGTGCGCTATGAAAGAAGCCTAATTGTGAAGGATTTTGTTAATTAGCAATATATTAAACAAAATTCAACCAAGGGGCCAATCAGCGTCGAGCAAACTGACTGCTTGAGTGATAGTTTAGAAAACAATCGAAGGTCCTTCTTTGTGATTCTGTCACCAATTCTCAGTTAAATTTAAAAACAGCGTATTCGAAAAGGAGATGTAAGTAATGCCTTAATTCAACTACTGAGAAATGGGTCGTCTCTCGATGTTCTCGGGGTAAAAATCCCAACACAAACAAGACAACAACAGCAACCTTTCGACTTGTTCGCGCTATTTTTTTCGCCCTACTTTTGCCGGCTCTTTTTTTCTTCCTCGTTCTTCACATCGCCAGGTTTCAAGTGTAGTGCTTAATAAATGGAAAAAGTCTCCGCGGAACGATTCAACCACCGAAACCAGAAAATATTTAAATGAAAGCTTTCTCTACATTTTAGGATTATGATGAAGATAATTTATAAGAGATTTAAGCGACTATATCCAGTTTAAAAAAGTATAGTACTTCAGTCTTCACTTCTCGATGTACTAGCTTTCGGCTAACAAATTTGATTATTTCCCCTTCATATTTGCACATTAAAAAAAAACAACACACACACACACACACACAGGTCGGTTGTCGTAAAGCTCTTTCACAGCAGCAGACCATTCACATCGATGGGTTATAAAATGTGCAAGAGAATCGGAAGCTTCGAGTCGACTCTGCTAGGGACAAACGAATACGAGGCATTAAACTATGAAACCTGTTCGTTAGCGTACTAAATCGGACTGGCGTACATAGCGAATAGCTTAATGTTGGTCATTTACATTAAAAGAGAAATTTATACTTGATCTGCATCTAGAATCGTCCAGTCGGGTTTTTTGTATACGGCATACTTCAACTTCATTTTTTCATTCGTTTTACATTATGTATAAAACTCGCAATCTGTACAACTAAAAATTGAGGTGTCGCCGATGCGACTCCGCTATCTTTCCGCAGAATTCCGGATCTTCTAACTCGATTGTTAGAGTCAGAGATTGATATTGTCTTTTGTACACGATTTTGCATATAAATTTTGAAAGCATCCTATGCAAACAAGAGGCCTAGAGTTTGCCCTAATTTCCCACCTTAAGACCTAAAGTTTAATTCTGATAAGATAAAGAAAAACATGATTGTGAACCATCTAAGGATGGCTATTTGGCCTTTTATGAGTTTTACGATGCCTGATGCGTCAGAGAAACGTAGACAGCAGAAAGAATCCACGAGCGCTAATAATGCACCCAGGCACAAAGGGAAGAAAACAGTGTAAAAAGCAATAAAACGAGAGAAATTAAAGCCTTAAAAACCTACACCAACCGACAACTTTAGCCAAAAAAACACGATAGCAAAATAACACCTGGTTACCACCACTGATCACGTGACACACACCTGCCAAAACGACACGGTCAACAGATATGTTTGGAAGTGCGCTAAAAAGTGCGCCGGCACAGTGCGCGTTACATAGCATTTGTGGTTTCTAAGCCAGTTATTCACGGGTAGCTAGACTTTACTCAAGCAAAAATATAATTAGGTTTCTCCGGTTCTTTCCTTTCACGACTGATTTGATGCTGTCTTTTTGTCGCTCGCCTTTTATTTTTTTATTTTTATTTTTTTAGAATTTCAAATTACAAAAGACATATACATATATGCGGTTTCAAGCCCATCACGTTCAAGCGATCACCCAGGTAACCATAACTCATGACAATCAAAAAATAATTTGTCTCTTCACAGTGGCTTATGACAACAGTGTGGTCGGTTACAGAAACAGAAAAAGACTTGGCAATCCTTAATCCCCCCCAATTTCTGTAATTATTTAAAAATTTATGTCCGGTTGTTTTTTATCGAGCTCTAAAGCCTCTTTTACAATTGACGAGGTTAAAAACTAGGTCGTAAAACGTACAAAATGAATCAAAAATATGTTGGAATTGACAGGACAAGATATATATGAGATAGCGAGACGGTAGACAGATGAATCACCCCAAACTCAACCGCGAGCTTTACAACCCTTTCACCCCTCGAAAAACCTAACAATAGTTCCACGTAATCGCCAAAACATACCAAATAAAACTGATCATCAAGCTATCGTCGAGACCGCCCGTATCAACGACTATCAATGAGCAAGAAAAACACATTCGAATAACACGAATTCGCAACTGCATTTTTACTTTTTCTTTTCGGGTTATAATTTGATACGTGGTTTGATCATTCTCGTAACTAAAGCTAATGTTCCTGTTATTCTCGCTGAAAGTGAGAATCCTCTCACAAGGAAAGTACCTTTAAGAGGAAAGAGAATCGAACACGTAATAGATTCTAAGCTCATTTTGTTTGCAAGACTAACATTGAAATAATAATGTGTCTCCAAGACAACGATGCTTAAAGCGAAAATCGTCCGGTATTTCATTTCGGTAGTATCTCTTTCCGGCGGCTTTTAGTTTTTCCCATTCTTTTGTCAAATTTTGTTTTTCTTAATTACTAGTCTTTTCATTTTTCCACCTTTCTTCTCCTCCTTCTTGCCTTTTATGCTCTTCTCTTTCTTCTCACTCTCTTTTCCTCTAGTCTCCTATCCATTCATCTTCTCTTTCTTCTATCTCTTTTTCTTTTTTTCTAAGTTTCTTCTCTTCCTTCCCTTCTTTCTTTCTTTCCTTCTTTCTTTCTTTCTTTCTTTCTTTCTTTCTTTCTTTCTTTCCTTCCTTCCTTCCTTCCTTCCTTCCTTCCT
>WUAP02122917.1:5235-15750 GCA_015163945.2 Stichodactyla helianthus | reverse complement strand
CTGGAGGAAAAGTAGGGGAGGCTTTAAAAAAAATTCACACAAAGAAGGGGGGCTTTAATGGTATTTGCTGACTTAAAGGGGGCTTTGAAACAAACAATTAAGGTATGTCAGAGAATTTCAAAAATTTCACCAAAAGTTTATTGTTCATTTTAATGGGAAGGGGGGGGGGGCTATTTTTCTTAAAGGTCACAAGAAGGGGGAAAGGGCCTAAAAAGTAATTGAAATAGAATTTGGGGGGGTTGTGAATTTTTCCACGGTTTTTTTCGATTTTTCGTCTAGCCCACCCTGGGGCATATTTAATGAACAGTCCCTTACAACCCATACATATTTTCGTTTTGCCTCATTTGCATCAAATTTGAGGGGAACTTTTCATGAACACAATGATTCATAAGAAACCAATGAGACAGCAACTACTCTTTGTTCCTCGGTGGTTTTAATTTTGAGTGCGTTCTTCAAATTTTTTTGTTTGACAAGGGCGTATCCAAACAGGGATTTCCCATTGGGGGTCATTCTCCACTTACTTTGACAAATCATTCTCTCCCCTACCTTCCACCGATATACATAAGATACCCGATGGGAAGATGAGAACCCCCACCCTCACCCCCCCTAGGATGACCCTGCAGGTTATGGCAAAGCTTTATTTTGCGAATAAACATTCATTTTCTAGGGTCTGTCCTATGACGTGGAACCATGATATGAATCCGAAACTGTTACATGGAACAGTTTGGTAAGTAATAATTTTTGGAAACTGTTTTAAAAGCAGGGTAAGGGTGGAGTAGCCTCTCGCCAGCATGATCGTGAGAGAGATTTGTTTGTTGGTTTGATGGTTTTTCAACTAATACCGCCACCCGATGAGCTCAGTTGGTAGAGCATCGGTGTGTTGTGCGGGAGGTCGTGGGTTCAAACCCCGGCCGAACTAACACCCAGGGGGAAGTTGTCTTTGTAATTATATCCACTTCGAATGGCTTGGTTGACCACTTAAAATGACGGTCCCGTCTCTCAACACTATCTTAACCTGCATCGTTGGGACGTAAAAGAACCACTGAGGACGTAAAGAAACTCTGGCGGTGACCATCCTCAGTACCTACACCTCATTACTAACCATCTCTCATGCGTTAATCATTTTAAAGCATCTTTGATTATGTCCATATAGAGAAGACGCTATATAAATCATAATAGACCTAATCGGCTAACGCGGTGCTATGTACGTTTTTACCCAATTCAAATCTTTTGGGAATAAGAATCTTTGTCTTTGGTATTTGCATAGTACGTGAAAACGCAATGGAACAAAAATTCTTATTCCCAGAGGTTTTGAATTGGGTAGAAACGTACATAGCAACGCGTTAACCGATAGGTCTATTCATCATCATTATCATCAATAATCCGCAAAATTCGGTTTCTAAATTCTGTTTCGATCTGGTGTCAATTACATTAGTCCTGGACCTCTTGCTAATAGGAGAGTGAGGAGTGGAAGTAAAACAAAGAACAACAGGTTAAATCCACACCTAAACAATATGTCACGAGAACGAAGTTGGCGGTTAAACGCTGTGAATGCTTAGCCTGCATAGCGGCCCTTTGTTGGGATCCCTGTGGGTTTAGAGAGGGAGGGGTACCCCAATAAAGGGCCGCTATACAGGCTAGTGAATGCTGGGGTCTATGGAGTTCAACTAATGTTTCAAATTCAATTATATAATCAACGAGAAATTTTAACTTTTTTCACGAGGTACTGGAATATGACAGACGTTCGTAAAAGAGCAATCTGCAAGATGGCGTCGCCTTCTAGCGTACGGCTTAATTACGGAAATAGACGTGATGTCAAGTTGGGATCTTCTGTTGGAGCGTACATAGACTCGAACGGCTCGCTTCACTTTGTGGTCGACACCAAGGACCAAGGGATTGCTGTTGATAAAATCCCCCGTAATGTCTTTTACGGTTGGCTTCGGATAGGAAACACTGGGACTGTCAGGATTACTCATCGTGTAGACCTCGCTTTAGGTAAATATCACTGTTAAAACTATAGAAACCTTCGAAACTAGAGTGTCAAAGCTAGGAAGACAGAAGACCCTCGTATCCTGAAACGATTTGCTCAACTACGGTTAAATCCGGCAAGGGGAGGGCTAGGAGGTGGAGGAGAGGAGCGGTGTGAAGGATAAGGGTCGAGGGTAAATCACATGACCTGTAAATCAGTTGTATTAGTGAATGGCTAACTAATGACAAAAGGAACAAAATGTACGCAGTCTAACTGTAAAATTTCCTAATAATGGTCTCTTCATTCACGGCTGCATTGTTCCATTGCTGCTAGACCAGATCGATAAGGGTTTTACAGTCCAGGGGCAGGCTCCAGGGTCATGCTGTTGGAGCTCGTTGCATGGTGTGGTCATGCTCGCTGGTACTTAACCAGTTTAATATCAGGGAGCGCGAGCCAGGGACAAACTTTTGCTCGCGCCTCAGCTTTTTTTTTCTTACGTCAAATCTTTGGTACACATGAAGGAGCAAAAACGACCCAGGAGCCTGCTCCCGGAGAAAAACCCTTAGTTTGTATAGGCCTTAAAAAGCTCGCGGTACGAACACGGTCGTGACACGGTCAAGGCACGGCAAAATTGTAGTAAACATCAAGGTCGCCGTAAGGCACACTTACGGCATCGATCTTGCGGCGAGCTTTTCACAGTCATACGAAATCTGCTCTAATACAACTCAAAAATTTAATAATTGGTTTGATCCCGAAGCCTTTTTTGTTTCTTTAAGTAAATTATGTTCAACATGAACTGAGTAAAGGACTCCCTCACCAAGAAAGTAAACCGCAAAAGCCCCCTACTGCCAAACAAAGCAAGGAAACTAAAAAGACAAAGAAAGAACAGGAAAAGATGCCACCTCAATCAGCTCAGCAAAAGAGTGGTAAAGAAAGTTGCTGGTTTTCATGTGCCATCACAGCGGTCATATTGGTTGAACTTTACAAAAGATTTTTAATGAATTCTCTTGTTATATATCAACCAACATGGCGGCCGTGTCTTTTGTTCGTTTATTCTCTGGGGAATGATTACAAACCACCTATATACATTTGGAAATACTATGCATTGTTATATATACGATGTATATAGCATATTACGAGACCGAAATGCATTGTTGCATTCTTAAAGAAAATGATTTGTACTTCCTTTTGTCCTGGGTGTGTAAAACAGGCAGGTAAACCTCAAAAGAATTGTTTGACTTTGTTTGGCAATCCATTTGTAATCGGTGCTCACGTGGACTCCAACAACAATTCATTTCGGTCTTGGAGTACAATATTCAGTATGCAGTATCCGGTTCTCAACGTTTTTGAAATAGCTGTATTCATATATGATCGGACAACTTCGGCGTTCCACGTGACGTCATCGCGGCCATGTTGGTGTACCTTAAACAAAGGAGGTCTAATTAGGTCCTTTTGTTTGGAACACCAACCATGTCTTTTATCTTTTGTTCCACGTGACAAGTAGTGAAAGCGCTCTATTCACCACTTTTATATTCCCATAATGCTTTGCGTTTTTTGGGGGGCAGAACGAGATAAAATCGTTAATATTACCATGAAGATTATATAGAATTCAAGAAAAACCAGCTAAAAACACTTTAGTTGTATCAGAATTACCAAAACCAGAAAGAAAGAAATTCAAACAGGTTTATGATTAAATGTCAAGACATCTTTTCGTATAATAAAGTCCATACATTGTCTGTAACACTAAACTTTTGATCCTCCTGTTCGTGTGTCATTAATTCTGATTAAACTGATACTCGATTTTTCAATGATAATAGCAAATATACTCAACATCTGTATGAAAAGTTTTGAATTTCCAAACAAACTTTTTCCAGTTGCCCCAAAAACGCAAAGCATTTATGGGGATGTCAAAGTGGTGAATTGTCGGATATTAGGACAGTAGATCTCACTTCTGATTGGCTAACTAATTTTAGTGGGCAGTGATAAGAGATCGTTGAACGCAGTCTGCCAGTTCGCCTTATAAGAGTTTCAAAATACTGCGTAACTCGTAAAAATTAATATCCAGTTTTTTATGTTTTGGTTTGATGTCTATTTGATCGCTTACTTCTGTTATTGACTTAGTTAATACAAAACAAATAAACGCGAACTAAGTATATCTATAACTATTTGCTTCTCTAGGTCCACACGCAAGTGCCTCATCTACGAAAATAGAAGAAAGGAACGAGAAATCCAGTAAGTTTCTCGGTTTGTGCGCGTGTGTTGGGGAAGGAAGGAATTAATAAATACACGAACATTTGTCATTTCATAGGAAGTAGGGGTTAACAGGCGCGGTTTTTGTCTTGTTTTTCTGCACAACTATTTCTCCTCAGTTGTAGCAAGCGATCGATCTTTTCCCACTGTGGCTAAGGGTAAAATCGCACGTGAAAATCGTGCTTAAAGAATGCTTTCTATCATGTAATGTGTTTTTGTCTCGTTTGTCTGCGCAATTAATTCTCTTCAGTGTAGCGAGCGATCTTTTCATGTAATGTGGCAATATGAAAATACTGGCGCGCAGTGTCTAAAATAAACATAAACCCACTGATTTAATTCCAACCCACTCACTATTTTACCAAAAACGATATTTAATGTTGCTTATCTTGCTGGTTTTATTAATTGTTCTGTTTAACATTTCTTTCCCATTTTTTCGTTTCTAAAGAACCTCTCCATACGTACCGTATGACCAAAATACCACGTGGATATTGCCTCATCATCAGCAACTCAAAGTTCCACGACAATTCACGCAACCGCCAAGGCGCAGATGTCGATGAAAAAGCCATCAAATCTCTCTTCGAAGAACTCCATTTTACAGTAGCAATTAAGAAAAACCAAACTGCACGAGAGATGGAGAGCCTGCTGTATGAGTATGCAAGAAAAGAGCATGGAGAATTCGATGCTTTCGTCTGTGTAATCATGACCCACGGAGGAGATAATAACATTCTTCTTGGAGTTGATGACAGGAAAATCAAGCTTGAAGATCTAATGTCTGCCGTCAAGCCTAATAACTGTCGGTCGCTCCAGGGAAAGCCCAAGTTGTTCATCGTGCAAGCATGCCGAGGAGATTTTCGAGAAGATATAGCCACGTCCTACTGTCCCAGTTCAGTTTCGAGTAATTACTCAACATGTAGAGACGGTCACACGTTCGATGTTGATGGGCTCTCGACTCTCAGCACAGACTCAGCTCTTCCTCGGTCAATTTGTCCTGTTGAGGGGGATTTTCTTTTGGCGTTTGCTACCACACCTGGTTATGTTGCACTGAGAGATCGAAAGGAAGGGTCAATCTTTGTGCAAGTACGTCATATACACCTTTTTCAAAAAGGGTTGTCGGTCGGCGATCTGAAATCTAAAATCTAACCCAGATATTTCCCCAGCGCAGGTCATCGCTCAAAAGTGGTGTCGTATTTAGCTATTTACTGATTGCAAACTACTAATTAAAAGATAAAGCATAATTTAACACAACTTAAAGTGTATATCAAGGGAAGAACTTTATTCTGAAAATCACTCATATGAGTAATGTGAAAAAGGGTGGTTTTAGTTTTTTTGAATGTGGACTTCTCTGTTCAGAGAAATAAACGTTTGAAATATCATTATGCAAATGAGATGACGTAAATTCCAGAATGTGATACATTTTGAATTAATGATTTATGACAAGTACTCTGAAGTAAGATAACCTTAAAGTGTACCAAACTATAGATTTCAGTTATAAAGATGATTTGCAGATGAAAAAACAGCAGTACTTTCCACAACAGCAATTTTGTATTATAAATTAGTCCTGAATTTACGTCATCTCATTTGCATAATGATATTTCAAATGTCTATTTCTCTGGATAGAGAAATCCACATCCAAAAAAACTAAAACCATCCTACTTCATAGTAGTCATATGCGTGATTTTCAAAATAAAAATTTTCCCTTGATATACACTTTAATTTCAAAATAAATTCACAGCTCGTGTTCTCAATTATTTCTCTTGGTCTCAGATTTCAGATTTCAGATCTCCGCCAATAACATTTTTTTTTGAAACAGGTGTATAGATATAGCAATTTTCGTATGACTGTGAAACGTCATGGCACGGGCACAATTATCATGGAATTGACTACTCCGTTGAGCCAATCACAGCGCGCGATATCACTGTTCATTCAATGAAATTGCTTTGACTCGTCACCATATGATCACGGGCACGGCACGTACGTACTGTCGAGTTTTTCCCAGTCATATACAGCTATTTCAAAAATCGTTGTCGCAGCCGAAGCAACAGTCAACACTCCAAGGCCGCAAGGAATTTCAGTAATTTTTCTCATAAATCATGTTTTCAGTAATGGTATTTTCCAAAATATTCGGTTTAACACCTGAACTACCACTGTAGCTTGCCAGAAATATATATTATAAACGCATGCAACCAAAATGTGCTCTAGAGGAATTAATTTTTAAAAAAATTACCGAAATCCTTTGCAGTCTTGGAGTGTTGACAACGATTTTAAGGGAGAGGTTAGTCGGCCCCTAGACCATGGAAGATTAACCCCTTGCTGTGATCAATAAAATTAGATTTCTTTCTAGGACTAGTATTTTGACGCTCTGATCCATGTGGGAGGCGTTTGAAAAATTAGACATGCGCAGACCATAGTAAATACAGAGCATGTAGAGCATTCAATTTCGTCATTCTCAAATAAAAACCAGATTTTCTACTGCTGCGATGCTTGGTACTATTAGTGACAAACCAAGCGTTTGTTCCGTTAGGAAATCTTTATCGCAACTTCATTACTACGACGAAATCATTGTCGATCGATTCCTATTATTGCAGGTGCTGGTTGACGTATTTAGGAAGCATCACAGAGATTGCCATGTTCTGGAACTCCTGACTGAAGTGAACAGACGCGTTGCTGATCGAGTAGAAGAACTGACAGACGGTACATACTGGCAAGTGCCTGGTCCCTCCTTCACACTCAGGGCCAACCTTTACCTGTAGATGGACATTCGATGAACTTCTCAGTTCCTCTAAATGATAAATGAGTGAGGATTGGGTAAGTCAAAAGACCTCAGGATAGGGTTAGGTGTGCTTGGTCCCTCCTTCACACTCAGGGCCAAGCTTTACCTATAAAAAAATCCAGGCAGAGTGAGGATTGGGTGAGTCAAAAAAAACTGGGGGGGGGGAGGGTGGGGAAGGGGGATTGCGAAGATCTTCCTTTCCAAACTCCCCTCCTCCCCTGGTGTTATACAGACTCGGTACTATCCTTCGCTCGGTCGTTCTTATCAAATATATAGATAGTGACCAAAAGGAAATAGAGACTCTGAGAGAGTGAAGACTAACTAGTTTCATTTACACAAACTCTTGAGTGCTTTCGTACGAAATCTTACATCAATCTTTAGAGAAGTGTGACCGAATAAATTTTAACAACTGCATGCTTGAAACTTTTGGAAAAGCAATGATCATAACCTAAAGTTGCAACGACGTATGGTAGATGTAACATCAGGAATGTTTATTGATTTTTATGTATTTTGCATCCGAACACATGTTTTAAGGAAAACGAAACGTCTGTGCGTATTTTTAATGAACCGTGAACGCAATGTAATGATGAACGAGAATAACTACAACTCAGATCATCAAACTGATACTGCAGTACATTAAAAATTTTCTGCTTTCCTTGGTTTTAATTAGCAGTTGATAATTTTATAGTTTTCTTACAGATACCAATAGAAATCGTCCTTTACTCTAAAATCAAAAATAATAATAGTCACTGGGTTGCCTGGGGCAAACCAGTCTAAATACTCCAGTTTCGAGTTCTCTGTTGCTCTGTGTTAGCCTCGTTTTTGTGTAGAATATTCATGTCTTTCATTGAAAGTCCGTGGAATTTGAAAGTGTTTTTATTGTTGAAGTTGTGCATTCTTTACTTCATCGTTGGTATTTGTGAATATTTTAACACTGAAATGAAGCCTGGAGTATTGTCTACCGTCACAAATCGCGTCTAGGCTCTTGGGTGCACACAGGCAACCCAGTTTACGCTCTTAGAGCGTCTTGTTTCAGATAGAAGTTGTCTTGAACACCTAGAGGTTATTGACCGAGCGTGTGCTCCGTAAATAAGAAATTTATCATGATATGGCAGAAATATAGCTTGAAATATCTTTTTAGGGACCGGTCATTATTTAACGCCGGGGGGGGGGGGGGGGGGCATCGGAGAATTTTTGATGTGATACCATTAAAGATTATATGATCCCCCTCCCGAAGCACTGTGAGACTTTAGTGACTCCCCTCATTTTCGAGCAAATTACTGACAAATGTACAAATGTATGCAGTAATCCCGCCTTATACTGTTTGTCATTTTTTGCTGATCCCCCCTCACGCTCGTTGCAAAGCCTCGTGAGCCTCTGACACCCCCCTTAATCCAACTGAATAGTGACTGGTTATTTTTAAGCTCTTAAAAGAGCTTTTTTGGAGTTGTCCAGAATGCCGGTCAGCTGGAATGCAGGATTCCGACCTCTCGGAGAACCAATAAAATTGGTCTTGCAATTTTTGTACAGACTGGCTTGCCATATATGATAATATATTGTGCATACATTACATGCACAGGGACAGTGGAGTCGCTTCCTCAGCAGGGATGCCATCCCACGTCTCAGCCATCCCTGCGCTATGCTGCCAAATAATTGGGGCATAGAATGGGGACAGAATTTGTAGTACATTCTTGTTATATGGATTTCAAAATAATTAAGAATTATTATAAATAAAGATAATTTGACTGGTAACAAGTTATTTTACTTGATCAACGGCGGGTTTGGGAAGGGGAGTGGGTTGGGTGTTGACTTGGTGGCTAACCACTACCCTGAACTGTCCCTACCTGAACCTTCAAGTTACATGCAAAATTAAAGATAACAAAAATACTTTCAAAAGACATCCAATATTCTGATATTCAATGGTAAAGGGGGTTGTACATAGCTTAAATAAAGTCTTCTAAGTGTGTGTGTGGGGGGGGGGGGGCTTCAGGAATAAAATTTATCATTTAGTCTATTATTTTTAATGACTTTACATCCTATGGCCAAAAATAAATAAAATAAAATAAAATGGCTGTAGCCTGCAGAAAAAGTTGAAAGTTGTCTGTGCGTAGGCTATGCGTTGAACAAACAGTTTGTTCGGATGCCACGCAAGGCTCTCTATGCAAGGTACCTGTGAACTGTAGTAGCTACTGTCGCGACATCAGCCTTCAAAGTTCCTCCCGCCTACTAAAGTATGTCATTCGACGAATATGATTCGATGTGAGGAAATATAGTGACAGCTGATTGACAGGCACAGCAAATATTATGGGTTAGCAAACCGAATGCAGTAATATTTCGGTCTGAGGACCGAAATAAAAATGAAATAAAGAAAAAACGCGGAAGTCTGAATACCTTGGAGACTGGTGCCGATATTGCTTGTGGTGTAATGTGATTGGTCGGCTGTCACACAACGTGGCTGAGCGGCGCTAACTATCCAAGATGGAGGTTGAACGATTCACCAAAGAACCTGACAAAGAACTTGTCAAAACCACTGAGAATGAACCCAAATCACAAACCATTGGATGGCAATCCCTGCTCACATTCACCGTCCTTTTCCTGGCGTGGTTAGGCGGTTTTGCGAGCCGTCTATTTGCTGTGATCCGCTTCGAAAGCATCATCCACGAGTTTGATCCATGGTAAAGATTGAATAGTTTAATGAGTTCATTGACATTTGTCTTGAGATTTTGTCTTTGTTCTTCATTTTCACGGCTCTTTTAATGAACTCTCCTAGTATAATGAACTGTGGAAGTGTAGATTTGGCTCTTCTAGCTGTCTGGTCGTATCTGGCTAGAGATTGATCGTATTTCGGACTACACAGGGTCAGTCATCCCCAATACTTCATAGCGGCCGGAATATCAGGTCAAGATAAGCTTGTATCAGAAATTCTAGCTCCGATCACCATGGATATTTGAATTTATTTTTCCATTTTGATGTCCATAAAACTTCAAACCAATACTCACAAAGCATTTCGTGTTAGTTAGATGCTTGGTAACTAATACTGTACTTGTAGACCGGTGAAAATTAATAACTCTAATAATATTATCAGGGGACACTTTAAGTTACTTAAATCTTAAAGTTTGACGTTAAAAATTATGAAAGGCCAGAAAACTTCTGGCGTTTCATACGTGCTGGTGTGTTTGGCAATAGTGTTAGAGGCTTTTAGAGCAGCATTATTTGATGTGTGAGATAAGATTCTCGTTTTAAAATGTTGGCATAATTTTGAGTAATTAAATTTCCACCTGTCTTGCTGGCTTTCAGCTGAGAAGAGGCATTTCATTATCGATTTGGTTTTCATACAAATGACTCTACTTTGAAAGTTTTTTGTGATTGTTTCAATTGTTACAGATGGTTGGATAAAATATTGTTTATCCTAAACAATTCGCTTAACTGTCATTGGGTGGATATTCCTAATTATTATATCCACATCCACTGGATATGAGCAAACACGTGCTCTGATTGGCTCCTTTACTACTAGGATATCAGCTCA
>WUAP02122916.1:0-32235 GCA_015163945.2 Stichodactyla helianthus | reverse complement strand
AACCCCTTGCTCTAACCACGGTTCACATCGATTTGAAAGAGAAAAATAACCTAGTCTATCTGGTGCATTGTTTTCGCCGGTATCGGGATGCTAATTCTTTGAAAGCTATAGACGAGTGGTTAAATGCACTGTGCTTTGAAGACAGGTAGTCAAGCCCGATTAGGCTGGGTTAGTACTCGGATGGGTGACCACTGATTGCTACTTGGTGAAATCAGACTTTACTTTTTTATCTTCGATGTTATCTTTCTTTCTTCGATAAAATAAAAAATAAAATAAAATAAAATAAAACTAAGGAGAGAAAGTCTGCTGTTATTACTCTGAGCATCTAGTCCTTAGCAATTCAAAAAATACTCGTCTATATTCTTTGATTATTTTCCTTGTATTCCTTTGTAAAATTCCTGTCCCTCCAAACAATCCATAGATGCGTTGCGAACTCGACTAGAGCCTAGTTCTCCGCTCGATTCGGGAAAGGTGAATGACTTGTGGCCAGAAGCGGTCGGAACTCATGCCAATCATCATCACAAGTACCAATGGTCGCTAGGAGTGGCCGATATTAGAGGTTTGAGTGTAATTATAGAAACAAAGGCTATATACACCAAATTGAAAAAACGTTGTCGGGTTCAAAAAGTTCAATCATAGAGGTAAGACCGAAAGGGGTTATGGGTAAGCACTTTGTAAGGCCTATATTATATGCCTTGGATATTGTTTATTGGTGCAATTCTCGAACATTGCTTAGAATTCTCGAAGAAAGCAATATTCGAGAATTATAGCAATGCTCAACGCATATTATGGGCCTCATGAACTATTTACCCAAAATCCTCCTCGGTCTTACCTTCGATGATTTAACCTTTTGAACCCGACAACGGTTTTTCAATTTGGTGTATAAATCATCCAATATATATGTGATATTGAAGAGCGGTGTCTTTCTTACTGCGCGGCCGCTGTTAGGATCATCTCTGAACGCTTTCGGAAAAAGCCTCTTTTGTCTTTTTAACGCAAACAGTATAAAAATAGCGACTTCTATAATTGAGTGAGTGGGCTATTGAGTGCATGTCTTATATTGGGCGCGTGCTAGTCTTACGCTTTGTGCTCGATCACCTCAGGGGAAATGAGTCCCTACAGAAAAATAAGACGATTTCGGTTTAGTAATATTAGCGCTAATCAAGGGAAAGCATAGAGATCAGAGGGACTTTAACTATAAACATTGCCATAAAATAGTCGAAAGATAGCTTTTTTAAAGCATGCTTTTGTTAACTGATAATAGGTGTCATTAGGAAATCAGCAGTGCTTGAACATCGCATTAACGATCGAGACAAACGTCTCGCGTTAAGACGTCTCATTGTCCCTCAACCTTCACCAGGTTGTCCACAACAGTGTTGAATTCCCAGCTCACGCTTCAAACCAATACTTAATCTAGAATGGACGACAAGAAAGGAATAAGATATGTGATAAAGGAAGTGTTTAGAATGATTCAAAGTGTTTGTAAACAAGAAAAACGACCGTGAAGAAAAGGCGCCGGCGAAGACGACAACGAGAATTAAATGACAAATCGGACAAATATTGTCCTTGTACGACTAATAGTTATTACCAAACAAATGATTTGCCTGCCGTTTGCGCTCTTCAGACATGCTGGCTCCGTTATTGATATTTGTTATTTCGTTTTCGAAAGGGAATAATCGAAAGATGACTCCAACACTTAAAAGACCCGACTAACGGAACCTGTCGCGAACGCCCACTCAAACAACCCATCGCTTTTCTTATCTTCTTTGTCTTCTGATACTCTGATAGATGTTTATTGCCCACTTCGCGTAAGTTTCACTTGTCAAGATTGATATCTGATCGATATCTGAACGGTCAGGATATCAGTTTAGCAGAGACCGACAACCGCACGACGTTTCAGAATTTGTCTTCCAAAGGCACGCGGATCGCTTTCCTTTCGTTCTAAACTGGTTTCCTGGCTAGGAATTCTTAATATAGAAAGATATTTCATGAACCTAGCAGTTTCGAAATGCCATTTTCTGGTGACAGGTAGTCGTCTGCAGAGACTAATTTGTTAAGTTTTCGAGTCCTAAGCACATGATTCACAACGACGATTAGTAAGTGCTGGCTATCCAGGCTCATTCAAAATGCATTGTGTTTGAAGTCGCCTTAATTAGGGCTAAACGAGGCATTTCAAAGTAGTTCTCCAGGAAATCAGTGTGGACGAGCTTTATAACCGATAGAACGTTTTAATACTCTAAGACTTGTAGAACTGAAAATGAGGACGCATGGCGCATGCTACTAGTTAATAACCATGCGCGAGTTGACCGGAGGAATCCACGTCTTTCAAAGACGCGCTTGTCACTAGTACTTAAACAGCATTTCAGGAAAGATTGAGAAACGATTGATACAAATTGATATTGTATTATTCTGCACGGGCGCCAAACGTGTACTGGTATATATAGCATTACTCCACAGAGGACAATTAGGCTTGTGCGATAAAGTGGTTAAAGAGATGGTGTTGCCAATTTGGCGCGTTTTGTCATTACTCCTATTGAAGGGCGCCAAGGGTCCAGGATAACGGCTGCATCAAACGCTTGGGTTATGGACAGTATATGGGACCTTTGCTGCTTCATACGAATCGCCTTTTATGTCCAAACTGTATGAGCGTGGTGAGGCTAGAATCCCGCCTTTTTAACTGACAGAAGCGAAACCCCTTTGATGTGAAACTTCGTCTAAGAGAACGAATATCTTACAGGAGTAATCCGTGTGTGGGCGAGGGAATCTTGTGTATAACAAAATATGATAACAAATTGAAAATTTTAATGAAAAAGAATTGGTTATCAAGAAGTTTTATAAGGTTTCTTCTTTAGTTATAGTTATTTGCTGAGTCTTTTGATGTGTAAAAATTCTTCTTACCGAGATGGTCATGGCCGTCGCGAAATGAGTACAACAGACGGAGGACGCCTTCGGACTATGGTCACTTTGAAGTGATCATCCTTTTAGGACAGTTACAGATATAAAGCAGTTATCGGAAAGAACTTAACGAAACTTAAATTAACAACACATCCTCTACAAAAGAACCGATAACATTATACCAAAGTATCGTTCAAACAAACGCTCTCAGTGAAGATTCATTCTAACGACCGGTTATTGTGACTCTGGAGTCTCCAAAATCCCGTAAAAATGATGACGTTATTGTTGAGAATAGTGTAAACATTTTCTTTGCCGGAGTTCTTAATCTCGAAACTGTTTTAGTTGATATAAATAACTAGTTTTGAAATGTCAAGAATTTTGCCACACGCACGCAAACCGCCGAAAAAGACTTCGCCGTATTTTTCACACTAATGATAGGTGCACCTCGTGCTATTAGAGCTACGGGCTGTTTTCTAGAAACTTCTAGTAATTAATTTTGAAGGTAAAGTAATTTTTACTTAATATTGTTATCACGAGAGCATCAACGAGTCGACTAGAAGGCGCTGGGGCCAATGAGTCACTGTTAGCTACGTGTTTCGATTTCGCATCGTCAACGTGTTGGTTTACCAGAATTAACAAAGTGGTATCGATAAGTCTGGAATAAAAACTATAGAAAAAGATAAAATTATAGCTGCTTAAAGCATCAGAACGATAAAGGCCAAAGTAAATAAAATTGAAAAAGAAAGACTTTTGATTTCGTGTTTCTTTAATGACAGGGATTTTCTCGCCCATGGTGCTCAGGGAATTTCTCGTCTCTAAAAACGCTCACTGACGTTTTGCTATCAAAAAAGTATTGGCTAAAAGTTTGATTGACAGGTTGAATGTAAAAAAATTTTCCTCTCAGTCAAAAGAAATGATTGAATAATCTTCACACGTTTCCAAGACAGGATATCTAAGTTTATTGCAAAAGCCAAAACGAAAACGAAGCTGACCTCGTCAGATTTCACACACGTTTTCAACAAGTTGATTCATTTTTTTCGTCTGTAACCCCATAAACCGCTCCAGAAGAATTGAAAACTTGGGTTTCACGTTCGTGATCTAATGATCTGAAATAAGCCAAGGATAGAAAGCTGTTACGTGGAAAGCTTCAGAGAGAGAATCGTTTTCTGATAACCATTTTTTGAGAAAATCTCCTCGGAAAATAACTGAAGAACGATTTCGGTTTGCGCTTTTATCTCACCTGCTATTTAACTTAGAGTGGTTTTCGTATGAGTGGGAAACGTACGGTACCGACTCACTGCACGTACATGGTACACGGCAGCCTGACGGTGTACGGACGAAAATTACTACTTTTTAAAGAGCTCTTAAGTTGTGACGTATCTTCCGGGTCAATTTCCTATATAAATCCGCTAACACAAAACCAAAATTGTTGAAAACAATTTTCCCTCTCTGAAACGATCAAACTCTGCACAACAATTCCTATTTGAAGAAAAAAAAACAAAGAGAAATCAACAGAAATGTTTATCATTTTAGACCCGGAAGTCGAGTGACGTCACGCTATTCAGTTATTTAAGTTATGACAGCCAGCATTTCAATGAAAAAACTATGGTAGGAAGATTCTGCCATGCCAAGGAGATTCTGACCAGTCTACCTGTTTTCGTAGCTCATAATCCTCGGAACTACCCTGCGAGCAGAGTCTCATTTGCACTCCTCCGTACCGGCGAAGAAAACGTACCTCAGAACACACCCATGGTCTTTCATGTAGCAAAAAATATTTTCTCGAATTACTAAGCATTTTAATCAATGCCCTTTGCAAAAGGTTTGTCACACAATCCCAGAAACTCACGAGTTCAATTGATAGTCCCCAAACACAAAGATTTGTCCAGAAGATCATAAAGTGGATATTGAATATTGTATTTGATAGTGTTTAGTGAGTTTAAGTCACTCATATAAAGGCTTTGCACATTAAAAGTGTAAAATACACAATTAGAATTATTTTCTAGCCCGAATTTTGTACTATTCTTGCTAAGACGCCAGAAATATATATATATTTTTTCTTATAATATGCATAAACACATGTATCTTGACGTAGCTTAGTTACCAATTCAGTCCTACAAATGCACTACATAATAGAGACCCTCTGACCTTACGACAATATTCGTTTCTTTGGACATTTTGCAAGTAAAAAGAACAAAAGAAAAAAAAACATGCACACACACATTTTCCTTTTTTTCTTTCTCAATAATTTTGGCATATTCACTTCTTGCAACAGATTTCTGCTGTTAAAATGAAGAAAGAAACTTGAAAGGGTTTCTCAGTGCCACCACTATAAAAGCTTAGTATGAAATTTCAAGGCATACTCATCTTTACCAAATAACTTCATTTTTTGCAACCATTTTGGACTAAAAAATACTTGATTTTTAACTACATTTTGATGATTTAATTTTTAAAATATGACAAAATCTTTGCATGCCAGTCCTTCAACATTATAATCTGTTTATAATTAGTCATGGAAATGATAAATGGCTTGGGGTAACAAAAAGGATTAAAAATAGGGCAATACTCGTTTTGCCATAAAATGCATGCCAATGGGAAGCCATTGCAATGCCACAGCCTTCTGTTTGTTGGAAGCAAGTTCGTTGCTGTATAATAGTGGCAACAAAGTTCTAAAACCTGTTGCAGTAGTGGTACTGGGTGGCAGACCAGGTGTCAATCCCTTGAGAATAAGATTCTTTGTTTCAGACTCATCCATATTAATGTATCTTCTCAGGCATTTTTCTCAAGAAACAAAGAAACAATGCCCAAGGGAATAACATGTGACCTGCAATGGGAAAGGAAACTTGGTCTATTGAAAGTGAAAAGAGAATTTATTCTCCTAGAAATATATTCTGTGGTATTTTTTGTTTGCTGCCAAATGTAACAAGCAATACAAAAATGGGTATTTGTCATCCAGTGTTATAAGACGTTTTAGCTTAATTCATTAGACCATAATGTTAGAATTGGCATGTAAAATGTAAAATAATAATTAAAGAAACTATTCTTGGGAAATGTATGTCTAAGAACAAAATAATCTTAAAATTAATGCTGACTTTGCTACTGCATTCCTGTTAATTCAGTGTTTAAAAAGTTGATTTTAAGATTGAATTTTCACCTTGGACAACAAACAGACCACTAAATCTTTAAAAATCTATGCTATCCAGCAATATTCTTGTAGGAACGTACTTGTCTCTTGTCATCATCATTCAGAATTGATGTTAGCTAATAAATAATATCTCTCTGGGAGTATCAATTCTTTCAGATTCCTTGAATTTGAGTTCTTCAATATAGTTAAAATTAGCATCAAAAATAAAATCCTCATTTATGATTTCCAGCCACGAATAATGCTATAGAATTTTCACATCTTGCTCAAATAGCACAAGTCTAAGTAGATGTGTAGGAAGGGGCAGTTTTAAAGCATTTTTTGTTTTGTCTGGCTGCAATAAAGTCCTAACTTTAGCTGAGCACTGAAGCTGTAGAGATCGTGGTTGTCTTTGGACATTTTCAAGCCATTCTCGCAACCGTAAGTCTCTTGTGATAAATCTCTCGGGTGTAAGCCCAAGACAATTTTTTGTCCATAAATTGGCATTCGCCTGGATGAGTCTTTTGATACAATAAAAATGGTGATGCCATGCTGCTAGGTGCAAAGGTGTATCATTATAAGATGTCCCTTGCGTTAAGCATATTGTTTTGGCATCTACATTGGCACCATATCTGAAATGCAAAGGAAAAGTCAAAAATTATATTTAAAAAATAAGAAAATGAAAAAAAAGATGTTTATTACCTGATCAGAGCTTCTACACATGATGTATGACCATACACAGCTGCTGAATGTAAAGCAGTCCAGCCTTCAGAAGTGGCAGAATTTACATCTGCACCTTGTCGTAATAGGGCCTCCAGACAAGCCAAGTGGCCATACTCGGCTGCATGATGTAATGGCACTTGAAGAACCTTAAAATAACAACAAAACTTCACCAAAAATTTTGCATATAAATAGGTATTTGTAAAATGCATTTTAGCCCAAACATTAAGCTATGGTTTTAATACTTAGGAGCCTTGCATTTATGAGACTAGGGTCAAAATTATTGTGGTGAATTTAGGGGGGGGGTTTGTGGTCATCCCCCCTAAAGACAGGAAATCCCCTTCCACACTACTATGGTGCCCCTTTTGCTTGCAAATACTATGGGTGTACCTGCCCCCTAAAGACAGGAAAATGCCCTTCAGACTGCTGCAATGCACAGGTGCACCCTTCCCTACAAAAAATTGTGGACTTAACTAGAGACCCAAGAAAATAAGTAACCATTCCCAAGGTGATCACTTGAGAAAGGTTATAGGATCCAAATCTACCAATAAGAAGTCCAAAAAACTGTCAGACAAGATGGATCAATGTCTACAAGGTTTACAAAATAAGAATCAAACAGTTTATCTAGGCTTTCACAACAGGAGGTAAGAAGAAATAACTAATACATGATCAATAGAAGAAATAACTAATACATGATCAATAGAAGAAATAACTAATACATGATCAATAAAGACATGGTCACCATAATGGTCTGTACTGGGATACATCCTATTATAAAAATGAGATAAAGCTGCATTTAGACCTGCATCTATAGCGCTTTTTCATGTGAAGGGAGATTAATACCATTAATATTAAAGGTTTGAAAATTTCAAGTGTATGTGTAGTAACCTCTAGAATCTTAATACTTTTGAAGCTATGCTTTACAATTAACTAAACATGATTCTACATCATGATTATGTTTAGTTTAATTTTATGCTGTAAACTTTTTTAGGGATTGTCACCAGTAATAAGATATAATCATAGCTTTTAACTCAACATTTAAATTCCCAAACCAAAAGAACTTTATAAGCATTCCCAGATTAATTCTAGAATGAGCAAATCTCAAAACCATCTATACAGCTAGAATGTTCTGTATACTGTCCTAGACATGTTAAATCTCAATAAAACCATTTTAAAGCCCCTACTTTCAAAAAAATATGATGATAATAAAAAAGAAAGAAAGACAGAAAAAAGAAAGAAAGAAAGAAAAATGAAAACAAAGAGAAATTAATTAGAGAGAAAGCAGCTTACAGACGCAAACATGACTCAAGAATTACAAACTGATACCATCGACTCTGAACCTCAGACATAATACATTTTATATCTATGCCATTATCATATTCGGTTAAATCAAATCTTTTGTGGTTTTTTTTGATGCCTTATGGCTCTCATTACAACCAAAAATGAATTCAAAATGATAATTTTTCAGCTCTAACACGTACACTGGTCAAGTTGATTGTTGTGAACATACTTTCCCTGAAGCATATTAACTACAATATTCATCTACAAAGCCTTGTTTTAATCATTAATTTCCCTTAGACAAAACATCTTATTTTTCATATCCTCAAGACATGTGCAAAATGGACATTACTCCAAGATCCAGTTTTTGTCTGCTTAAAATTACAAAAACCTGATCAACAAAACCACTAGAATTTTCACAAATCTACCTAAATAATCTTCGTTGTTTTAAATTGAAAACTAAACATTGTAAGATAACTCAAGTTCTCCTTTTTTTTATCAGTTTATAAATTAATTTTCAACATGTCATAACATTTGTTACTCTGAACTGTAAGCAAGACAAATTATCAAGGCATGGATTGTTTTTATACAATAAGGTTCATTAATGCTTTTCTGTGAGAATTTTCACTGAATTACATCTAAATGTGTTAGCATAATGTTAAAAAATTACTTATTTATATCAAAACTAGGGAATCAACCAAAGCTGAAACTCAAAATTCTTTACCTAGTTCAATATTATAGGTCATGAATAAATTGGAATGTGTAATGACGACTTTATAGTGGGATTACAATCTAGAAATCTATGAAGAAACAACATAACAAGATTTCTGTCCCACTGTACATTCTGTTGCTTCTTTTTTCAAAGTTTAAGCACTAATATGGTATATAAACTAAACTTTTTGGGGGGTAAGATATATGAGTTCTAGAATTTTGCTCTCATATTGCATGCATTCTGCACAAGAGCCACTTAAAAGCTAATGGTTTATGATTAAATCAAGTCAGTCTGGAAGTGAAACCTTCAACATGATCACGCAACCAAACAGTAATTTTACATGATGAAAAAGAATTGTTATACATCTTTTTTACAGCTTCCAACATCAACAATTTTAAATAACCAAAACATTTCAAGGGTTTGGGATTACTTTTCTGCCTTGAAGCTGTGGGTATTCATGAATTAAGTTACTAGAACCATTACTTTAAATAAATACCATATTTTTCTGACAATTAAAGAGAAAATTTAAACCAATTATGACAACAAACTGTGCTTAGGAATCTTCCAAACAAACCTCCAAACAACATGGAAACATCAAATATTCTTTGATAAACCCACAGAAACCTGAGAGACATTGTGTGACTTCCAATAATACACCAATATTAATTATACATTAGACGTCTCTTCTACATGTCTAATTGCAAATATACACATATTTCAAAGGGCTAGAATAATGCTGGCTCCGAGATATATTATTGAATAAAAATGCATGGTATTAATAATTTATTTCATTCATTTTTAAATGATTAAACATTATATAGGTTTGTTGTAAAAACAAAATAAAGAGCATTTTGTCTCCTTTTTTTCAATGTTTAAAATATAATATATATAGGTTTTCAATTCTTCGATAAAAGACTGAATATTATTTAATATCATTAGAGAATGAATGCAAACATTTCTGATGTAATAATAATAATAATACAAGAATGTAAAAACCTGAAATGATAGAATATTACTGCCATAAGATTATAAGTACAAAATTTTTCTCATTGTAACGTTTTCTCTGAGGATATTTTGTCAATTAACAATGCACCAATGACAAGATAAATTGTGCTCATTAATTCAGAAAAATAAAATAAAATAAAATAAAATAAAAATAAAATAAAATAAAAATAAATAAATAAATAAATACAACTGTGTTTAAATTGAAGATCGTTGTCCCTAAATCAAAAACATTGCTCCTTATGAAACACTACCTTTGCTTTGTCCTGGACATTAACTTACCACATACAATTGTTATTTAATCTAGGTATTTTTAGCTTAAGAAATTGGACAGGAAGGATTAAAATGGATAGTAAAAGTAAATCAACACTCAATCCCAAAACAGAATTAAAACTAAATTGATGGGGCTTTAAAATGGAAAACCAGCATATAAAGCTTGGGTAGATTCAGGGGCCCCAAGGGAGCACATGACCCCTTCCTTTTATTTTGGGATCCTCCAGACCTTCTTTGGTTAGTCATAGAGGCTCCTATAATGCAGAAGTTTTCCAGCACCCCTTTCTACGATTCCTGGATCTTCCCCTGAAAATATTGAAATTTCTTTGCACAAAAATACATTGAATAAAATCAAGTGATATACATTCCATCAATCAAAATATTTGGAACATTTTCCACTCAATCACCGCACTATCAGATGCTGTCATGGGAAAAGCTAAGAAACAATATTAATTCTTGGAAGTGTATTTTTACAGTAAATTTATACATTTTATAGAAAGATGCCAACATATGGTGCTGGTTGCTATTGACCTTGAAAATGTTTGTCATGTGGTGATGGAACAGATATCATAAATGGGAGTCAATGTTGCCATTTCATAACTTTATAGAATCAATCTCAAAGTCTTATTTTAGCATTATGTGACCTCAACCACAATCAAATAACGATTTAACACAATAACATCCTTACAACCAGGGCTTAGCAACTGCTGAGAATGTCAAGGATCTAACAGTTATGACTGAGAGAATGAACCACCACTCTCACCATGATATTACAGTGTATTCACTATATGGAAGGGCTGCAATCATAACTGAAAGAAACAGTGTTTTTCCCCAAATCATCAGACGTAAAGAACTACTTGAATGACTCAAGATGAGTGTATGGTTGACAACACAGTATGAAAATCTTGCTCAACATAAATTCTATTTTAAATGCACAAAGGCCTCACCAGCAGGAGGGCTGGCTGAGTAGCAATTTATTTTGAAATTTGAAAGCTATTATAATGAAAGTACTAAGAATAATTATAACAGTATTTTGTATGATTCAGTAGTTTTCACTATTAAATAGTACAAATTGATAGAAAAGGGAGCAGGAGAAAAAAGCCAAAGTTTCTCTCTGTATGAGACTTAACAGTTTTACCCAACCTATTTGTTTTACTTTTCATTTTAGGAGGATTAAGGAAGAAGGTGCTTAACTTCACATTAAACATTAAATTCTAAAGAAGAGGCATATTAGAAAACAAAGTTGAGGCAGGCAAGATAGTAAAACTACTAGCAGCTAAACCAGATGGCAACCAAATCAGACCACCTTGTCTTACAATGTAAATTATAAACACATGTCCTTAGAACAGGAAAAGATGTAATAAGGATGTCAGGGTACCAAAACAATTGCATTTTATTCCTACAATTAATTGATATTATAAGATAAAGAGGAAGTAATGTTAGCTAGAAAGTTTAAACACATATTTCTTTGAGGGAAGAAAAAAACCCCAAGTTTATGAGTATATCCTAAGGGCAATGAGGGTCAGCATATAGAATTACCCAAGCATACTAACCCATAGCCTTCTATAGTTTTATGAAATGAAACCACTCTATCTATTAATGTCAACCATGCTTGAAGGGACATAACAAATAAAATCAAGTAGTTCATTAAAGAAGCCCAATTTCTATATAGTATGTTGGAAGGGTTACTTTCAGGATGTTTGGAGGGTAAAAAACATGCCTGTCGAAATAGCTGGGATAGCGTGAGAGTTCTTTTTCAAAGATAAAGGTTCAAACCCTTTGATATGGAGTTCCCAATGACTTAACAATAGTCAGGCAAGATAAAAATCTAATGCTGCTCCACTGATACCACCCAAATTCTTTTAGCTTTACTAACAAGAGAGCATTAGATTCTAAAAACCATCAGTATACCAAGAGTAGGCAATTCTTAAAATCTCTAACGATTTGCTTTTGAGGTGCTGACAAAGTTCAGATCAAGAAAAGCTTAGGAATTGTTTGGAATAATAATAGCCCATCTTGCAGAATTGATGACAGAAACGGACCAAAGTGATTTTTATTTTGCTATCTCATTTATGAATTCTAATGCAGTGATATTGTAAAACTTAGGTTAATCGAGTTGAGGTATAAAATACTAAATCAGAAAGGACTAGCAAAAAGCTCTGCGAACTCTTTTGAAGTCAGTCATTAATTATTACATGACAGCTGAAACTAGTTGGGGAAAGGAGGAACAAGAATGAGCTACTCAAAACTACCAAAACCTTCAAAGGAAATAAAATTTTCCCTTAAAAAACAATAAATATTGATTTCAAGTTTTGTTTTGGAATAACATTATCGCGAGGTCTATAGTTCCCACAGACATGACACGCAATTTTAATCTGCTGGAGCCGAAAACATTATTCGTCTAGATTATTCAGCTATAATCCTTTTTTCTGGTATGGAATAGAGTTATGAAATAATCGTTAACTTGTTAGGCCAGCAGAGTTGATAGCTCAGATAGATTATATGGAAATCTTGTCATATGATCAAGTAAATATCCGTCTAGCTTCGATAGCTCCTTCATTTCAGATTTCGAGTTTAGAGGAAAGCCGAGATCAGTCCAATTTGGAACACGTAAAGAAAAATTCGGAAGATTCTGAGATCGAAAAAGCGACGAGGGGTAGAGTATCCCCGTAATGAAAGTCGTGTATAAGATCAAGGATTAATCATAAGAACTCTGCAGGGAAACCGAGTTGTAAATATATTTTACAATCTCCGTTCGATCTTTTAGACTACGCCGCGTGGCTTTCTTGCCTAGACTTGCTAAAATAGTCGATCATAAAAAGAACTAGGATTCGCTGGTGCTGTGACCACTTTTTTAAACATGAACGCCACTTCGGAAAAACCAAAATTAATATTAAGGGATTACTAGATTAGTAGACGAAGATACAAGTTCAAAGTTCTTGTGGAACTGCATTTCGTGAATATTCTTGGTCAAAAGACTTCGTCCTTCGCCAAAACAAACTGCGTCTGGTCGTATGACTGACTTGTGTCATATTTGAGAGACATTAGGTTTGTTTTCGTTGAGTTTTAGCGAATCGTGTATTTCACGGCAAGTAGCAATGTACTTTAAAATTTAAGCTGTTGCAGTTCCCACCAACTGCGCTAGCACTACATACAAAAAGTCAGCATGCCAATACTAAACAAATACACACAAAAAAACTCGGCCAAAACACAGCACACGACTGCGTACTTGACGTTTTGCTCTCAAACCGCTCTTCTACGCAGCTCAAATTGTACATTTTCGACTCCAGAAAAAATACTGATAGGAAAAATATTCGTCAACAACTTACCCGCCATGCAGGCACAGGCGGTGGATCAACTTCGGCGTTGTATTGTAAAAGTAGTTTTACACAATCAGTGTGTCCATGACGAACTGCAACATGAAGAGGCCTCCAACCGCCATTTGCAGTCGCATTAACGTTGGCTCCGTGTTTTAACAGTAATTCTAAACATTGTATGTGGCCATTACGAGCGGCATAATGTAAAGCAGTCCAGTTGCTTCGAGTAGCCGCGTTTACGTGTGCTCCCTGTTCGAGCAAAGCAGCTAAACAATCAACGTATCCTTGCTCGGCAGCTTCATGAATCGGAGTCAAACCATCATAGGTGGCAATATTAACATTAGCATTGTGCTTTAGCAGTATTTCCACACATCTGTACTGTCCGTGTCGAACTGCTTCGTGTAGAGCAGTCTTTCCATATTTGTGACAACCATCTACCGGAGCGCCCGCTTTCAACAACTCACGTAAGTCTTTCTTCGAACCCTTGTAAGCAGCTCGCTTTAGTCGACACAGAAGCATTTCTGGGCTAACTTCTACTTGCTCTCGTTTCGTTCCCGGATAATTTCCCATGCTTAAGCAGCAGAGTTCTGGCCGAAAAGTAAAGATTTCATCCTCACTCAAACGCCATCGCAGGGCGCTCTGTCTAGACTGACGGGCCACAGAGGCGATCGTGTTGGCGTTCCTCCTGTTTTTTCCAATCCTCCAGGGGGGTGGTCCACGAGTCGTGTAATACCTTGAAAATACAAAAGCGCAGAGAAAGTCATTCAATAAAAGATCGATACTAAATATTAATTAAATCTTTTGAGAATCGAAGAATTATAGTATTACTTTCGATTCTATTGAAAATACTTGAAATGAATAGAAGTTATCGCAATTTGAAACTTAGGTTCGCAAACTCCTAAGGGTCCCCTCCCTTAGGATTTGATCCGTTCCTTTGTTCGCTTCGACCCAGCTTCCCGTTGATTCGCTCATTGAGAATGTTGTTAAAACATGGCACCCGAGGTTATACGATAGGCAAGCAAACAAAAGGTCCTACCAGGATTTATCTAATACTTGTTGACTTGACGGTCTTCCCAAAATATGAACAAAATGAAAGATGCTATTTGCGATAAGCCCGAGTTGTTTGAACGAGTGCCACAGACCATAACGTATAAATGTCCTCTAATTGGTGGTAATTTTTTGCTTCCCAGCCACTGCTTCTGCTCACGAATGACGCTTTAAGCAGTCAACACTTTAAGTTTTTTTGTGTACGTCACTTCTTAGTTTACCTTTCAAAAGTAAACTCACTTAGAGAGGTAAATAATTCAGCGCGAGAGAAAAGATCTCTCATAGGAAGCCGAAAGTCGGGCCTATGCGAGTTCCTTTTTTAGATAGAGGTCAATTATCTATTCTTTGACTGGCGCCAGTCTTTCTAAGCTCTTCAAATATTCTAGTTGTCGTTTCACCGAATTCATCGAGTTTTTATTTCCTTTCGCCTCTTGTTTCCTCATGCTTTAAAGAGGATGTTGGTCGGTCAGTCTGTCATAGGTCTTTCTGCTGTTTGCGTCTTGCTCAGGAGCGAAACTCCAACCTTTTGCATATAAACACTAAAAATGTTAAATAAAATGTTATCAATTCTTTAATGGTTATATAAAATGGACCTTTACAATCAACGTGAGATTGTTTGTTTCCTTATTTAGCGTCGTGCTGGTTATTGACCGAAACATTCCCTCTTTAAACGATTTCGCCACACACGGCTAAACGACGTTCAAGTTACTCCGAACTACGTATGTGTTACATCGGGAGGCTTAATCCTTTTCCATTCAAGCGACAAGATTCGCCTTTAAGTTTGTTTACAAGTCAGATTATTAGGTAATGCCGCTATCTATCTATATAAGACTCGCTAGCATGTCACTTTGAAGAGCTGAAAATTTCGTGCATAAGATAGCCAAAAGTCTGCTAGTGTGGTCAGCATCGAATTGTTACATATAAGATCAAAATTTGTTGGTTAATTTTGATAGCCCCAGATATCTTTGTGTGTTATTGATTTTAGTATCAGGTGTGGAATTTTTGAGTCTTCTTGATACGTTAATTTTTTAGATTAAACAAAAAAGAGATTTGGAAAAAGATATATATTTCAGATTTCTCTCTAACAAGCGCTCGAAACCGTCACAATTTTATCACAAACTCCTTTGATTCTGTGAAGTAAGAAAAAAGCGTAAAAAAGTGCATATGAAAACTTGAAAAATGGCTCCAAGTCTTCCGCTGTGAACAGTTTTCGTGAGGTCTCAATGTTTTTCAAGATAAGATGCTGGAGTACAGCCGGCAAGTTTCGCCATTCAACTCATCGAAGTCACTAGGATATTGTTGGAGTCTGCTTGCCTGGCTCATCACACTGGGATAAGGCCCGTAGCCTTTTACTACGGCACCGAAACAGTATGATAACAGCGGTGTCCACGGTGGGGCATCTCATTTTCAACAACGATACATCATAAAAACTCTCTTAAAGTTGCATCATGTTTATACAGATAACAATATCATGAAGGTATTTTCTTTAAGTGCACAAAGACCCTAGCTTCCAGTTGTCTGGGGTGATGCTTTTGATAACTGATCTATGATCAATGCGACATTTTTTTGTCCGACTTCACCCCGGGAGATTTTTCACACCGACTTTTTAATCGTTTGACATCTTTAGATAAACATATTTTCCATAGTGATTTACGAACTAATACCCAACATTAAGGGAATTAGCATCCAAACGGGTGCCCTTTAAGAGTTGTCTTTGAGTGGATGGATTATCTCAGCATGCTAAATGCACCTGTCCTCATATCTGCCAATGACATCCTCGGTGACAATTTGTTCTGCGACTGCTGAAGAACTTATTCCAAACACTACAACCGAGGGAAATTAATAATTATAAAAAATAAATTCAAATTCAAAGAAGTCGTGTAGTGAATTCTCTGGTATACATAAGAATAACGACTAGCTATAAAAAACAAACTTGTCTTGAATTTCCGAACATTTTGAAGTGTCTTTGAGACAAATTATCACGGTTTTTCAAAACACTTTTTTTTATTATTGTGTATAACTGATGACACACTGGTAAAATACGTTCTAGGACGTTTGAGTGGTTGATATCATACCAGTATAACTCCGGTAATTTTTAAAATTGATTTTTATATTTATTTTTCAAAACGGACGGTATACTATAAAAAAAGTAACCTGGACACGGAAAAAACATAATATTAAAACTCGGCCAAAGCCCTTTAGAATTTTCAGCTTTTACGCATCTTTCATTAGCCATTGTCGTCAGACTTCTTGGAAATGAAAATAAATTCGCCCGAAACGGCGCCCTCAAGTTTGACTGATTAGTTTTTTGAGTGAAAAAGAAAACAAGAACTGTCGAACTTCTTCTCGTTGTTATTAATGACAAGTTTCGTAAAGTTTCAAGTAGAATATATTTTTGTTTTCTTAATAACTAAGGCTTTAGAGGTGATCTATACATCTCGGCATGAGGTGGTAATGTTGTTCAGTATTTTCTAGTGCAACAGACAACTGTCTACCCTTTTTTCTCTCTCGCCTTATTCCGGAAGCAGAATATAATAGGAATATATATTTGCTTTTTTTCTCTGCTTTCTTTTTTGTCAAGAAAAGAAAACACGAGGAAATAAATTTGCATTTTTTTCGGTTCAAATTGTTTTGTTTTGTTCACTTTCGAAACATAACTTGAAGACTGCACCTTGATTGCACCGAGCAGATTTATAGTAAAACTGGGAAACCATGCTGGAAACCTTTTTCACTGTTACGTAACTTGGTAACTAAATATTGAAGCAGTATTTATCGGAAATCATATTATGGACTTGAATAAGAATTTTCGTGGATTCTACCAACATGACCGCTTGTGTACTAAAATTAAGTTGAAATTCTGATCACTTTAATTCAGCTAAAACTAAATCCCGAGTTAAGTTCAATATCAAAATTTAAATCAAAATAAAGTCTCGCATCTGACACTGAGAAAGCAAGAACGAAGTCAAAACTTGCAATGAGAAACCTTGAAGTTTCCATTGATAACACTGACACTCTTTTTTTATCTTTTCAGCGAGACGTTCTGCATGGATTGTACAGCCTCTTGAGTATGGAACCATTTTTAAACTGTAATATTGAGAGTTTTGCACTGTTCTTTGTTTAACCGCTTGCTAATATCAAAAGAGACACGGTTCTGAACTAAACATACATGCTGTTCCAACTACTCCAGCCGGAGATAAAGATCGATGGCTCGAGTAATTAGTAAAGGAACATATACTTAGAAATGGGAAACGAAAGAGACTTGACTGGCGTCAAATGAGGATCAAATGCATTCAAATTTCTGAAGAGCTTAAATCCGTCCTTTTGCTCGACAATGCTTTCCTATAGCAGTTAAAGCTATGAAATAACATTGAAGATTAATCACAACTCAAATACTACTCACAGGTTTGTATCCGGATCTTGTCAAGCAGGTAAAACGTTTGACGGAATATGGACAAGGCTGTTTTTCCTTTTCTGAACTGAAATTGCACCCATTAGGAGAGATATATTTAGTATTAATACCGGTACAGTTCGATCACCATTAATTTTATTAGTTTTGACATATGACATTTACCAGTCAGCTCATATACAGACGAAATAGACATTAATGACTGAAGTAAGAAGATTGAAGGCCTTTTTCCAGGTAAAAAGCAATTAATTTGTATGTGCGACTGACACTAACCGAACAGCTAAATAAACGAAATTGAAAAAGGCGACCAAAAATGAAACCTCGTTATTATAGGGACGAGACGGTGTTTGAGCTATGTTTAAGTTAAAAAAGTTGAAAAAGCAATAAGTAATAAAAAACAGTTGGAAAAACAAGAAAAGAAAAGAAAGGCAGAATTAAAATAAAAACCGACAAGAGCAAAAGAAAAGAAAAGAAAAGAAAAAAAACCCTTTCGAAAGATTTCCTTCCTTGGGTACCCTGTGTTATCCAGGTTCCCGAAGCCCTGGTACTAAACTTGTTCTGTAATCAATCAATGGCGGCTGGTCGACCAGAATTGTGTTGTTGTTGTTTTGTTTGTCTGCTTCTCGCTTCAGTCTTCTACGATGTTGCGCCTCGAAGCTGATAATCACATCCAGGCACGTATACACTTGATGATAATACTATTGTTTGATCGATCAAGACTATCTGTGTGGTTTAATTATTCCTGCAAATGAAGTTGTATTGACATTTGAATTGAATAAATAAGTTCTAATAAGTATTGAAAAGCTAAAATAAGCTTACAATGTTTAATCAAGGACTGAATTTATCAATGTTTAGGTAACAGACGCTTTGATTTTGCGAATCTCCTTTTTCGAAGGGATTTATTCCCCATTTGTTTTTGTCTCATTTCTAAGTTGGAATCTTATAAAAGTTCAGCTTTTGTCGACATCGAAGAATTACTTATACGCTTATCACATGTGGAACTAGCTTTTCATTCTAAATGTCAAAACCAATATTCAAAGTATAGGAGTCATCGAAAATCATCTTATCACAGTGAGAGATTTTAATCCACTTCACACCAAAAATTGTCATTGAAAGCGGACAGAATACTGTGTGAGGTTTGATTACAAACCTTTGTATTTATTGGAGGTCTTTGGGAAGACTATATATTAAGCAGATTTGGTATGATTGTGAAAGTCACAGCACATGGTACCATTAGAGTCAATGACAGTTTGCAAGCTGCTACTTATTCGGTTAGAATTCTGGCTTATGGCACTCAACACGATCAAGATGCAGTATGCAGTTGTCCAGACAATGAACTTAATTTTCACAGTGACACCCAATCTTCTCTAGAGCAAAGTTGAGGAATGAGGAACAAATAAGATTATGGCTCTTAATTGGGTTCTCAAAACCAATCAAAACCCAGAAAACCCCCCACCATCCAATCAGAACACTTGTTGATTTTACAGTATTTCCTATCTATATACATTCTCTACTCATTTTCGTCGTAAAGACTAAAATGTCTTACTGGACAAAAGTGAGCAGCACAACACAAAGTATAAAAAATGCCCATTGTGTTGTACAGTATACTTTTATTGAATGGGAAATGCTAGAAATACTAAACAGAAGACCTGCTCTCTATTCCAGTTGTCCATTGACTTTATGATCAGCTTAGAATTTACTTGTTGCCAACTATCTACCAATAAATATTTTGAGCTTTATATCTCATTGTTAGATGTACTTATACCATGTGTGAGGCCATACAATAAGTTATGGACCAAGTTTTTTTTTTACTTCTGCCTTATGTGTGAAAAATGACCTTGCCATAAATAAATACATATACTGCTTATACAAAAGGTCAGCATATCCCATTTATTTGAAAGGCTGTAACAGCTGACCACAGCTAAAGCAAGCTTGGCACCTTCCCTGTACAGTGCATTCAACAGCTTGTTCTTTCTTCATGTTGTTTGTGGCCAAGGATTCCAAGACAAATTTATGGCAAAAGCTTACTAGTTATTCTTACTTGTGTAATTCTTCAAATCAGTGAGATTTAATAGTAACATTGATTAATTTTTTTCCAATTGGTAGGATGTCATTAATCTAGCCTGTAAAAAAGCATTAAAACGGAAAAGACCAAGCATTGGAAAATGGTCAGTCTTTTTTATGTGATTTTGAGTCATTTTGCATTCATGGACAGAGTTTATCATACTGTAAATGGTCACAATTATTTTTACAGTGCAATGAAAGAAATATTGTAGTATATATTGTATTTTTATGATATGCATGAAAATAATGTTATAATTAAAACTGGTTATAATTAAAACTGGTTATAATTTGATGACTAAATCCTTTGACTTGTATTCAAATTATTTACTTCTTTCTAACTTTTCTTGGTCTTTGATCTTTTGTTCAGAATCAATAAAATGTATTTAATGAATTGTATATTTTTGCTTTCAGAAGTTTTTTGAGTTTTCTAACACATTTTTTAAAACCAAAATTTTCATGTTGTACCAGCTCAATTGTTTCTCACTCTATGATGCAAATTGTAGCCTGCCTTATTCTTCTGGTCATGTTCTTGTGTCCTACCAAACTAGCCATGATTCTGACCAAATCTGAATGCTTTGTGATTCATTAAGGCAATCTCTTGAGGACAGACTTCTTGACTGCTACATCGAATCCTGTGAAGGAGCACCTAAGGACAAGGTAGGGATTAGTTTCCTTTTTACAGGCAGTTGAAAAGAGTGATATCCTCTCTTAAACTGAAGTGCTTGAGACATTAGGCCACACGTACTAGCCAAGTTTCTTGATAGGATTATTCACTTTCAAATTGTCTTTTACTTTGTTGATAATTGATTGGGTTAAACACTTTGAGAATGGGGTTTCAAAGCTGAGTGTCTCCAACTTTCAACTTTGATTACCATGTAACTGTGGTTCATGTTTCAGAGATTTTGTCATGGAGTCAATTTGTTGGAGAAAGTTGTCCATCAAGACAATCTTTCAACTCTTGTAGTCAACCTTTATCCAAATCATGAAGGTTATTCATTGATGCTTAAAGGGAAAAATGGAACTGGTATGCATAGCTTTTCTTCTTTTGAAATACTGTCTATCTTAAGACAGAAAACCTGATTTGAATTCAATTAAATGAGTATAATGTATTCAGTATCACGATTTGTCAGCACAGATTATTGAAAAGGTAATTGCTAGATGCTATTTGAAAGTAAGATGACAGATACCAATATAAATAATGAATAACACATCAAAACTGAACAAATTTATGTATTAACTATATAACATGTATTGTTTATGCTCTGAAATTTGATTGTTAAAAAGAATAAAAAATAAATTACAATTGTCTTCATTCACAGAATCTGAAACAGTAAAACTTCCATATGAGGTAAAAGAAATAATATATTAAAGTCTTCATAATATATAACATTTATTTATATAATGGAAGCTCAATTTAGAGTGATGATTACCAAATAAAGATCATGAACCACAGTATTAAGCATAGTGAATAACATTTGTGTGTTTCATGGCATTGTCCCTCTACATAAAATAGCAATTAATGAGTTTGAAACAAACTAGGCTTATGAAAAGACCAACCTTCACATTTTTAGTTGCACTTTTTGGTGTCATTTTTCTAAAAATCATCTAGAACTAGCCATGCCATGAAGGCTCCCGTTAACTATGAGTCATATAATCTGTCTATATATTGTAATAAACAATCCAATTCCTTTATTTCCTAGGAGTCAGAATTTCTAGATTATTTGGATGGTCAAGAGGTAATCCTTCTAATACTGCTCTATAATATCTTTGATTAATTGGTTCATTAAGTAGTATAATGTGTTTTGGGGTATATATTATATTTGCTGGAGAATCCTTGTCAGTTAAAGCAAGAGGGTACAGTGTAGCTGTAGGCTAGGGATCTGAATTAACTGGTTTTGATGCACTAATTTCCCATTGCATCTCATAATTCATTTAATTTTTCAGCTTCCTCCTATCCTTATAGACTTGTTAGAAAAGTCACAAGTAAGTTTACACTTTAGATTAATTATTCTCATGGGAGAAGGGAAAAGAGAAGTTAAAATAAGAAATTAAAGGAGTTACCTCTTTTGCTCAACACTTTGTGAATAATAACCTTAGTGTTAGGGAAAAGAAGTCTTTTGTGTAAAATTTTGTAGAGGGTGCAAAAAATCAGTCCCTTTACACTTGGTTTGGGACCACCATATTTTTATGTACACAGGTGATTTCTTAGTAGTAAGTGTTTGAAAATAATCTTAAGATAAGAATTCACCACATAATTGAGAAAACTAGAGGGTTCAGGAAGTTGCATATTAGTTCTAACATTTGGTTTGAATTTCATGGATTAGGTCTAAAATAATATGGCTTCAATTTCCTGTATTAATTGTATAAATTGTCTGTAAATTTAGAGTTCAGTAACAGAACTATAAATAATTAAGGTTAATATGACAGGTCAACAACACTTCTTCTGTGATTGGCAGGTAAATGTCTTTTATAGTGGCTGTGTAATAGTTGAGGTCAGAGACTACAGACAGACTCTGTCTGTGTCAAACTATGAAAGCAGTTATGTGCTACTGAAACCAACATTCCAGGTAAAACAGATGTGAAGATATACCATAGATATTCTGATAATATTAGGGAAGAACTACTGAAATGTGCATGCCATTGACACTGTGAGGATATAGTGACTTGAAGGGGAGGGGATGGTGTGTAAGACATGTCAGATTCTGTGATATGTAGGGGAGGGGAGAGTGTGTAAGGCATGTCAGATACTGGGATATGTAGGGGAGGGGAGGGTGTGTCAGATATGTCATAGATATAGTCATCAGAGTTTGGGGAAGTGTAAGAGGTACATTTTTATCATATTTGTATTCCATGTTCTTTATCTGGCCTCCACAGACTCTGGTTTGTGATGTGAATGCTTTGGCTGAGTCCAGTTGGACACAAGATGATAAGCTGGCACTTGAGGCACAGTTGCTGCTAGCAACAGAAGGCCCATTGTGCCTTGATCCTTCACCTGAAGTTGCATTAGTTGCCAACCAACTGCAGTTTAACCAGAAAAAATTCAACTGCCAAGCACTTAAGAGGTATTCACATGTGGAAGAGAGGTGTTCTATAGGGGTGTTGTGGATATTTTGGGCAAGAAAAGAGCGATAGGAAGGATTGCATGTATTTTCCTTCAATATTACCAGGTTAATAGTCCTTATTACTTGCTTTCACAGTAGTCTCAAGAACTACAGCCAAGCCTTCCTCAAAAGAGCTGCTGTAGCATCCACCAACCCATCACCTTCAAATCTGAAGCTATTAGACTTTCTTGGTCACTACAAGAAACCACAACCACCTGTTAATCTTCGCCTTGCCAAGACACCTCAAACTACAGATACCTGGAAACAGAAACCTATGCACCTGGCTGTGCCATCAAGACTTGATGTTAGTATCTGATTATCATTTATGATGGGGAGGAGGGTGGGGCAGTGTTGCTTGTAAGGAAACAGAAAAAAACCTGACCCCTTCTTTGTAATGGTAACATATTATGAGATCCCCTTTTATTTAGTGTGAATGGATTGGATCAATGTCAGAGAGAGTGATAGACCAACCATATACTTGCAATTGTTTCAAAATTTATGTTTTATGCTTCTTAGGTTGATTTATATGCTAAAATGATAGAGAGACCAAAGCTAAGCAGTGATAACAGTCCAGAAACAGTTCAGGAAATAACTCTAGAGGGAGAAAAGACCAACAATAGAAACTATTACTGTAAGGTGACGATACAGCGTAGACCAACTGACTTGCAGTACCTGGGAGAGCTGTACCTTGAAGAAGATACCTCTGGTAATGGTTCAAGTATCCAAACTGGAAGTGGTAGCAGTGGGAAAGGAACAGGAAGAGCCTGTCAGTTTTTCTTGGGAAGCAAGCTAAGTGCACAGAAGTAAGTTTCAGGTGCACAATGACTGTGCAGCAACCAGTGAGAAAATATTCTAATTAAAAAAATTCTTTATAGATATCTTCAACAGTTTAAAGACTTATACACTGAAGAAGGACGCAAATCAGTCAAAATATGTAACTTTATACCAGGGCAACATGCCAGTCATAGTACCAGTCATCACAATGTTGCAACCAATCAAGGGCCACCACACGGTACCCAAAATGCTCTTCAAATTGAAACAAGTACATCAGAAAACAGTGAAAATGATACTAATACAAATGGACCAACAAATCACTCACTGCCTTCATTTACTTCTGGTAATCTGGCATCACAAGCATCTTTGATTCCAAGCTCAAATCTTTCCAGTTTACAAACATATGGACAGAAATTGGCAGCTTTTCAGCAGCAGCAACAGCAACTACAACAACAACAACAACAGCAACAGCAACAAGGTTCTTCAGGTTCAGTATCTCAGACAGCGTCAGCTGGTACTGGATCTTCCTCTGTTGTTAGTGGCACTAAAACTACACCATCTGGCAAAAAAGGTACTACATAAATTGTTAGAAGCATTTGTTCACCATAATAATAATGAAAAGTGCAACTTACATGCAGGTTTCCACAGTTACAGGTTCTCTTGGCAAGTCTATTAACAGCCCTAGCTCAACCAAGGTACAGCATACTGCCCTCTCTAGACGTCATTCACAACAGACAGATACAAATGCCCAACCATCACCTACTACAGTAACTGGTGCATATACTGGAGTAATGGGTACATATATACAGGTATGAACTAGACTTATTTGGGGAAAATATCAAATGTTATAATTTTACTTTATAGCAAGGAATTATTTTACTTGTAGTGGCATCTGTGCCATTTGAATAAGTGATTATAGCCTACATAACAATGGTTAGATGCTTAGTTGTGCACAAAATGATCTGAAAAAGAGGCTCCAGGGAAATAATTGCAGTTAGTACAAACAAACTAGTATACAATCACAAATTCTGGATTCTAATCGGCTAAGCTACTACAGGTCTATAAATGAAAGCCCACAATAAAGAAACAGAAATAACAGCAATGCTGTTTGCTTCTTGGCAGCTTAAGTGTCAGCAAAATTGTCAAGGTTTAGGTACTTTATATCACTGTCAGACTACTTTGTTGTATACTTAAACAGCTAGACCTCTGGTTCACATGGGCTACAACTCAAAACACCCATTTCACTTCACTTGCTCATGAAAAATCTTGTATTTTTCAACAGCCTGTGGGAAATGGAGGAGTAAGTGTGACCCTGCCGTCAGGGGTGACTGTTGCTGTAGCAAGTGGAACTCCCATAGTGTCTGCTAATAATGCTATAGCTTCCATTGCACCTGGTAATATACAAGGGCAGTTTATTACAACAGGAATAAAGTCAACTGGCCAACCTATCCAGCCAGCACCACCAACTCCATTGGCTTTATTACAGGTATATAGGAAAGTAAAAGAATTTGATATGAGAGGGAGTTGTTGTGAACTTCCTTTATATTTTTATGGTTTCTGGTTAAAAGTTTACGTTCATCCCTAAGTCCTTATCAGAGGTGGGGCTGGTGCAAATAAGAGTGGGGGTTAGCATATTTTATGCTCTACAAAAGAGGTGGCTATGAGAGACAGTGGGAAATTTAGGGGGAGGGGTTATCTGGAATGACCTGGCAGTAGCATGTATTGAGTGAACCTCATGGAAGACACCCTCAGGAAGTGAGTTGTAAAATATTTCAAAATGTAGTAAAGGCAATTTAAAGTGTGCAGCAGTAGTGTTATGCAAATGCAGTTGCTAGGGGGGGAGGGTGACAGAACAAAAAAATAACTGCTCTTCAAAGACTTTTTGAATAAATAAGATGGGAACCTGTCTATTAATTGACAGGCAAATGTTGCACTGCACCTCTACTACTTCTATGATGAAGTTTCTTTGGAATTTTTGCTGTTGCTAGGAGATCTTTCATTCTGTAAAAATGTTTAATTCATGTCTCAAATTTTGACAGGGAACCACTACCTTGCAACCTCAGCAAGCACAACTAACACAGCCAAGACAAGTAACAACTTCATTCACAGTGAGTAAAAGGAATTTTGATTTTTTTTTCAATTAAAATGCAGTGAAAACAGTTCATCATAAATGTATACCACTTGTTTTCACAGCATGGGATCAAGAATGATTATCTCTTATGAAACATCATAAGTTTTGTTGTTTTGTATTGTATAGTTGCCTGGCAACCTTGTACCAATATCCCAAATAGCATCTGTAGGTGGTGTGGCTACCATCAATGCCCAGCTCCAAGCAAAATCATCTCCACAGACCACCCCCACAGGACAACCTACACCTATCTTACCCAACACCCCCATGCCACCCCCATCAGGTCTGGCTACTGTTGCTATCAATGCTAGACCAATATTACCTCAACATCCACAAGGACAGCAACAGAGGAAGATAACTGGTGGAAGAACGCTAGGTGAGTGATGGTGATGATATTCAGGGCTGGATCCAGGGGGGTGTCACTAGGTGCACCGGACACCCCCCCCCCACAGGTCAAGCATGTGATTTTTTTCAGTAAATATGTCTTCTTACTATTCACAACTTCTGTTTCTTGAATCTTTTCTTAGCAACGGTTGCATAAGATTAAATATAAAAATAAATTTAAGTACAAACTAAATAAGTCAGAACAGGATTATTAATGACATCACTATATTGCACTTTTTTTCTTTTTGAACACCCCCCTTGCAAATTTCTGGATCTGCCCCTGATATTGTATAGTGTACTTTAAAAGTTGTGCCTTGTGCTATAAAACCAACTGATGAACCTATGCGTTATGATAATGATGACATATGATGATGATAAAAACTAATACAATGATTGATGACAACAACTGATGACAATGATGACTGATGATGATAGTGATGATGATGAAGAGTGATGGTGATGACAATGACCACTGGTAATAAATGATGATGATGATGATGATAGTATTGATGATCAGTGGGGATCCAAGGTTTTTTTTGAAGGGGGTGCACCCCCAAGTATTTTTGAGGGGGTGCATCATTTATATTCAGGACTCAAGCACCAAAAGTAAATAATAATAAAGCCATTATTGACTGTAGGCAGCTCATCTCAGGGGGGTGCACACCCCTTGATCCCCTTCACTCAATTCACCCCTGATGATGACTCTTAGTCGTGTTTGATAATGTTTTTCCAGTTGATCTGCCATGTACATGTACAGAAAATCCTTCCTAAATAAAACAACATATCATCACTGTCACTTTCACCTCAACAGTGAATCGGTCCACTCAAAATATCCAGCCACTTGTTCCAATAGGGAGTCAGCTTGCTCCAGGCTCCCAGGTTTCACAACAACAGTTCCAGGTGCGCTTCCCTGTCCAGTTCTCACAACAAGCCTCACAGTTGCAACAAACAGGTTAGTAAAGACCAGAGTTCACTTAGCCTTAGAGTATAGATGCTGGTCCACAAAAACTGTGAAGATCTCAGCTACTTAGTCAACTAAGTTTACAGGATTTTCCATGTAAAGCTCAACTCTCCCCCTTCTCTTTGCACTTTTTACCCCTTCATTAATATGTGTGATGTCACTAACATCTTCACAAATACAAGAATACAAGATTTCAGGAATTTTTTTTAGGAGCATTCAAGGACTAAATTGACCAATCTCAAGAAGAAATTTAACACTCAAAATTAAACTCCTTTGTCATCTCAAGAGTTATTTTTGACATGTAGCATATCACGAGATTTTTGCCATAAGAGAGTCTTGAAAATTTGAAATTATTTCAATTTTCAAGGAGTTTGAAGGATGTTTTGGTAAGCTTTTCATTTAGGGCTTTTCAAGTGCACTTAAAAATGAATTCTAAACTCCAGGACTTTTCAGAGAGTTGAAGGATTTGCATGAACCCTGAATACATTCTCTCTGTGACAGGTGCCATCAAAATCATTTTTGCAATTGACAGGTCAAACACAGATAAAAGGCTCACAACAAACCATTGTCCAATCACAACTACCTGGTCAGACCATCCAGGTCCAGTCACAGCCTGTCGTCACACAGGGTCAACTGCTACAACAGCAAGTGAAGCAAGGTTCTACACATGTGCAAGGAACACAGTCCATAGGAAAGACACCTGTTAAATCCCCAGCACAGAGGAGACGGTCACAGAATAAGTGAATTTATTGTAGAATGGAATTTTTTTTACATAATTGTTTTGCAGGGGAACAGGGGAATATATTGCAGTTTTATGCAAACTCAGAGAGAGAAGGTGAGGTGAGGATTTGAAGAGTGCAGATCTGTAATTCAGAGTTGACCAATGTTTCCAATTTCCATGTGTAAATTTCCTAAGTAGGGCCTGTAAGCAGGCTAGAAAATTAATATAGTTGTTTAAATCAAAATTGATATTCTACTATATAATATAAAGGCTATAATAATATTTCAATATATTGACATATTTTATTGTGTTAGCATTGAAGAGTATGGTTTTTAGAACAGGATACTTTTAGGACTCTGTAAATACAGTGAATTATTTGTTATTAGAAACTGGTGTAAAAATTCTTACATGTAAAGGAATTTATCAAAGAATGATATCAATTTATTAAATTATTTTGTATGCTGTGGATGTCAAAACTAGTGTTTTGCTTGTTATATTTTTTACTCTGACAAAGATACAGCATCTGAAATGTCAGTGTGCATGCATTCCATTTCTACAGAGCTGAATTTCCTACATTTTCCTACATAGTTTGTTGATTGACACCAGCTGATACATTCAATATAGCATACCTATAATCACTATCTGTCTACTTCTGTACATGCTGATTCAATAAGCTTGTTTACCTCCCTTGATCTCAGGATAGCGTGTCTGAAACTGTCTTGTATTTTTTCTTCTGTAATTGAAGAACCACCTGAGAAAGAATGAAACCATAAAAAGAAAAATGAGAAAAGCATTCAATGAAATGACGTGTAATTTGGGGAAACTATATTTACCGGTAAGAGGCCTGTCATTATGGCATGGTTGGGGTGGGGGTGGGGGTGGGGGTGGGGATTAGGGTTACGTTATCTTGAGAACTATGACTGAAGTCTTGGAGGTCATAGAGGGATGTTTAGGAAATGTTTGGTAGCCAAGGCCCTAAATTTTGCTGGCCTGGCCCTCCCATCCCCCATACCATAATAAATGAAAGCCTCCTATGACCCTCCCCTCCCCTCCCCTTTTAATTTCCAATTTCCCTGCTATTAGATAAGAATAGATAAGTTCAATCAATCAGAAATAATTTAACAACAAATAACTTGACCTTACTATTTGGTGCATTATTGGTCACCCTGTGCATTTTTCCACAGGTAACCCACTTCACAAAATTTCTTACAAATACTTTGTTTCCCATGAAATTATAAGTGCTGACTATCCACTGCTGTTGATACATTGATACATATCTCAAACACAAAGCATTCTTATTGGTGATGTGAGGTTTAAATATGAATAATCCTTCGAAACTACTTTGCCGCCTCGACTGAATGCTTTGTGTTTGACCAGCAAAACCAGGGGTGGATCTAGGATTTTTTGACTGGGTGCACCACTTATGTTCAGGACTTGAGCGCCAAAAGTAAATAATATTACATTTATAATTGACTGTATGCAGCTCATCTCAGGGGGGTGCAACCCTTGCACCCCTCCCCTGGATCTGCCCTTGGAACTCATTTATGGACTAGTCATTTAGGGTGGGGAGGGGGGGTCACTGGTGCATTTTGAATTCCCCCCTAAGTTTCCCTTTGTCTCTCTTAGCCCCCCTGTTTTTTTGAGCCTACAAATGCTCACCCACCCCCTATTTTCACCTCCTCTTCTAAATAATGACCAGTTCCTTATGGAAAGCGTTCAATTCTTTGTTCTCACCTGGTTTATGGACAGATACCAGTTTTTCATCCATTGTAACCACAATAGTCAATGAACCAGTAGAAAGAGATTCTTCCTCATCAGTTGGGTCAACATATAAGTGTGTGCTAGTTAAATGAATAACATTTAGTTTTAGAAAACACTACCCCACACAGGACAGGGGCCCATGCAGTGGGGGTGCTAGAGTGTCAGAAATAGCTCTTCATATTGAGTATTAAGATTAAGGAAGGAGAGGTGATTTGTTGACAGTAGAGGGCAGTGACCCCCAGCTCGGCCATGGGAAATTTATGACTATGCCCTTCAAGGATATATATGGTATACTTGTTACTTACTCCTCAAATATCCCAAAGGTTACTGCTATTGGCATAGATGTTAAGTTGAGATGAACGTCTCTTGTTTTTGAAGGTTCAGGTGTTTGTGTTTCTTCATTAATAGTAATTTTACATAGTCTTGCTGTTAATTAATAAGGATTGACAAATTAATTGAGTCTGTTTTTCCCCAGAAAAAAGTCATTTTATTTAGTGTTTCTTCCTTCCTTAAATTATTATATTACAGTAGACCTAGTCAGTTGAGGTCCAATCCAGACCATGGGTCATTCCCTTGAGTATTATTCCTTTGATTACCAGTACACCAGTAAGGTTTGAGAAAATACATTATAATATGCATGAAAATTAATCAAAGAATTTAATTTCCAAGCCCTTTGATTTGGGAAAGCATTACAATCCAAACTGACTATACAGTACTTACCTTCCCAATAGTTAAGTTAATGGTTAGAATGGAAAAAATAATTGGAAAAAACACAAAATCTATACTTACTGTTTCTTAGTGCAGCCAGCATGGCAATCATACAGGCATCAGTGATATTTCCATCATAATCCAGACACATCATGTCTACATACAATACCCAAACCAACTGAAAAAAAAAGTACAAATTGTCATCATTTGCATATTCCTACATGGCCTAATATTAAAAAACAAAAGCAGTGATAGTAGACAACATACCTTGCCCTCTTCTATACAAAGCTCTGTTAAATCAAGCAACTTGGAACTGTTGTAATATAAAAAGAATATATTGTCAGTCTATATGTCTCACATAATTCAAAATTAGGAATCCTTATTAAGAAGCATCACAGCATAAGAAAAAAGCAACACAAGCAGATTCAATTTATAGAGTATTACAGGTTTTCTCCAATAGTGGGATAAGACAAACAGAGCAAAAGCAACAAGGACTTACTGCAGTTTTCCATACACTGAGCACTCAGACTCTCAAATGCCAAATGCCATTTGGCATTTTGGCTTCTAAACATTTTCCGAACAGCTACAAACACACTTGTGTCAAGCACTACCACTTTCACCATATGCAGTCGCACAGTGCTCAGTCATGATGTTTTGGGTTCGTAGCTGTTCGGAAAAATGTTCGGATTTTTGATTGGCGGAAGCCAAAACACGAAATGGCATTTGGCATTGGAGTGTCTGATTGCTCAGTATACGGAAAACTGCAGTAAGGCCCATGTAAATGAGCCCAACAACATCCAACATTGGCAGTTGTTGGTTCACTGTTGGTGTTTGTATTCAAAGGGACCCAACAAGTCCCAACAATGTTGGGTAATACGCTTGTTTGTGTGAGATTTCCATGGATGCGATGCTTATTTTACATGTTTGAGTCCAACATTGCTGGACATAACGCCCAAAATCCTGTCCAAACGCATGCAACATTGTTTGGCTTCGCTTTGATGACCAGGAAACAAAAGAAATGTTGGGACTTGTTGGCTTTGAAGTTTGATGCATTTCAAACTTCACCCAACAACATCCAATAAGTCCCAAAAACATGCAACAACATGCAACACAGTGTTCAAATGCTCCCAACATGTTGGGCCCAACAATGTTGGATGTTGTTGGCCAACAATGTTGTGTTTGTTTGCATGGGCTTTTAGGGCAACAGCAAATTTCATATGACTGAAAAACTAGCCATATGAACATGGTTGTGACATGGTCAAGGCATGGCAGCAAGGCCATAGCAAGGTACACTTATGGTGCTGATCATGCCACGAGCTTTCTAGAGCCATGATTACAAAATCTGCACAAGATAAGGTCTTTTCTTGATCTTCCTTCAGGTCCTTGTCTGTACATCACTTGCAAGTATTTTTATCAAGTACACTAATTAATGATAAGTCCATACTTCTCAATGACATCAGCAAAAAACTGACTGAGAGCTTGTGCCTGTTCACTTGGAGGTCCTGGACGAAAATGAGGTGAGCAGATTGGAGACAAGTCAACATTAGGGACTGAAAAAAAAATTTAAAAATATAAACTCTAACACACATTTTTTAGGCTTGCCTTTCTTCTAGCATGGGAAAAATTAATAGAATAAAAGATATTATTCACTGTTGATGAAATAAAAAGCCATACTTCAATTGTCTTACAACTCTACATATTTTGATGATGAACAAGCAGTAGCAATGGAAATGTCCCATTCATCCACAAATGTCTAGCAGTAGCTGTGGAAATGGTTTGTTCACAAGACAATAGGCCCTTTGCAGGTAATAATCACATGACTGTACTGGAGAGCAAAAAAAATCCTATTTCATTTATTCATAAAA
>WUAP02122915.1:36172-50051 GCA_015163945.2 Stichodactyla helianthus | reverse complement strand
GTACACCCTGCGAGCAGAGTCTCCTTTTGAGACTCTGCTCGCAGGGTGTACTCCTAACAAGATAATCTGGTTGAATATTCTCATTTGTTTTGAATTTTGCACGGGCCATAAAAAAACTGGAAAAAACAAGGTTCCATAACTTGCTGCAGACTAAGCAAGTGAGTTTAATAAGATGTTTATTATATGGCAAGGCAAGTACCCTGCTCGCAGGGTACTTGTTAGGCAAGAACAACAATTGCTTCTGTCTTTGTTTAGTAGTACTTCAATAAAAATTTTAATGCTAATCAGAGGAAAAAGTTGAAAGGTTAATATACACCTACTTCAAAAATCATTGTCGCAGCTGAAGCAACAGTCAACACTCCAAGGCTGCAAGGACTTTTGGTAATTTTTCTCATAAATCATATTTACAGTACTGGTATTTTCCAAAATATTCAGTTTAACACTTGAACTACCACTGGAGCTTGCCAAAAATATATATCACAAATGCATGCAACCAAAATATGCTCTAAAGGAATTAATTTTGAAAAAAATTACCGAAATCCTTTGCAGTCTTGGAGTGTTGACTGTTGCCTTCAGCTGCGACAATGATTTTTGAAATAGGTGTATATGATATATATTTTTTCCCGACAATATTTAGGGATTAGTACTATTCAGTGTTGAAGACTGTTCAGTAAGTTTACTCTCTACTCTACCCATTATAATTATTTTATTTTATCTAATTACTTTATAAATTATGTAGCTGATAATATTTATTCAGTATTTTTAATTTAGAATAATACAAGAAGTCTTGTTTAGATCTTCTGATAGTTTCCAACACTTGAATTTTCAATTTGAATCTTTCATTTTTTTGCATTCAAATTAAGATATGACATAGATATTGGGGGCATATTAGCCTTCAGGCTAGCTATATATAGCATGTATCAGAACTATTGCCAATAATGCAAAACCTAGGTAATTGTCTTAGCTTGATTATTTTTCTTTTCAGTTCCCATTTTGAATATGTATGTACATGTGATTGATTTTATATTAAAGAGCTCACATTTTCCTGACCTATTACCTTGGAAACAATTTTGAACTGATTACAGCCTGGTATACTTTTCCTAACATGTTATATTTATTGGGTTTGGAGTATGTGAAAATTTATTTTTATACTTTTAATTTCATCTCTTTCATTTTCATATTCATAAAAGGTCAGTAAAGGCTGGTAGATTTATATACAGTATAATAAATAATGGTATTTATTTTCCTTCTACAAAATATTTAGCTCTGAAAGAATAATCCTGCTTCTGAAAATTATTTGAAATTCAAATTTTCTAAAACATAAAGTAGTTAGAGTTTCATGGCTTCGATGGGTTTTTCATTTGCTATGAAATATGTCAGATAGAGCTAATGTTTGGTCGTTGATTTCTTAATGTCAATCAAATGTGGGACTTTTATTTTATGAAATTATTAATAGTCAATATATTGCTCATGATTCTAGATTTAGCAAAATATGGTAGCTTCACGTTTAAAATTATTGTAAATTTAAGCTTAAAGCATGATCCATAAACAAAAATTCTAATTTGTCTGTAAGCTATAAATTTTGATGAAAATTTTTAAACCAAATATTCATTGCTATGGTGAATATAATCATTTGTTTTTCAGTGTACCTTTTAAAAAGTAGAGTAGGAGGATGTAGGATGGAAATCATGTTAGTGAAGCTGTAAAATAGAATAAAAGAGTGAAGATGTAAAATGGAAGATTAATAATTATGCATTTTTTAGGGGGGTGCAGTGGGGAGGTGTTTTGCAAATGGCCAAGTGCATCAATAACTGAATGAAAGCATTAACACTAAGTATTGACCAAGTGATGACTATTGATTTGTGAGAAAAAATTATGGAAATATCTTGAGTACAAACGTGATTATGTCAATCTAGTTGTGAGTGCATGCTCACTCTGCTAATTAACCAATCAGAGCACCAGTTATATCTATGTGATAGAGATGGTATAAACTGCGGTAGAATACAAGTTGTAAATAATGATCGTCGCAGTGAAATATGCACAATCTAAGCGATTGTGATAAATGAGAATACCCGAAAAAATTTCGGGCTTCAACAGGATTCGAACCCATGACCTCCGTGATGCCGGTGCAGTGCTCTACCAACTGAGCTATGAAGCCAACCCATATTGGCAGGCGGTCATATTGTTGGGTCCATAGAGCCACTAAGTGAAATAATGTGAGAGATGGTATGAACTGCAGTAGAATAGAGGTTGTAAATAAAGATCGTCGCAGTGAAATAAGCACAATCTAAGCGATTGTGATAAATGAGAATACCCGAAAAAATTCCAGGCTTCAACGTGTGCTTCAACTTGTGCTTATTTCACTGTGACGATCATTATTTACAACTTCTATTCCACCGCAGTTCAATATCATCTCTCACATTATTTCACTTAGTGGCTCTATGAACCCAACAATATGACCGCCTGCCAACATGGGTTGGCTTCATAGCTCAGTTGGTAGAGCACCGCACCAGCATCACGGAGGTCATGGGTTCAAATCCCGTTGAAGCCTGAAATTTTTTCGGGTATTCTCATTTATCACAATCGCTTAGATTGTGCTTATTTCACTGCGACAATCATTATTTACAACTTCAGTTATATCTATGTATACTATTATTTTAAATCATGAGTATGAAGCTTTAATAATAGATATTATTCTTGATATCACAGCACTATGTATTCTGGTTATTCATTTCTTGATCAAGACAAAGTTCCATTATTTACCAGAAAGTGTTGCAGTGGTTTTCTTAGGTAAGACATAATATACCTTTTGTAACATATGTACATGTAACTTACAAGTCTTGCTATCAGTGGTTGTCTCAGCTTTGGAGCAGAATTCCTCTAAAGCCCCATTTACATGTACACCAGCAATTTTGTCATGTAACTTGAGCCATGATTTTATGGTGATTTTATGGCAATAGATTGTGCACAAGTGGTTACCAATTCAAACATGCTAAAAATTTAATGCAAACATGAGCAATTTGAGTTGCAATAAATTCACTATTGAAATCGCCATTCAAGTTGCACAACAAAGTTGCAAGTGTAAACAGGCCTTAAGGTGACTGGCTACTATTGGATTTTATATTTAACTTTTTTTAAAATAGCATCGTAAAGGAAATTTAATGCTGATTTCAAATATGAACAGAAAAATAGGGTGTCCTGAACTATTTTTGAGAAAATCAAGTTTGGATGTATGGGTGTTTATCAGTTTTGGAAGCGAAAATTTCATTAACCAAAGTGAGTAGGAAAAAATTTAAAGTTCAAAAGATAATAGATGTACGAAGGCAATATTTGTACAGATATTAACTGGTTGATAATTCTACAACATGACATAAATAACTTTAAGATAAGGGTATTAAAGTACCTGGATCTGTCATATTTTGTTCAACTAGTACCCGGAAAATGTCCCATCATAGAAGTTGAACAGAATTTCGTACAAAACTTCACTTTTTCATAAGTTCTAATATTTAATTTTCTGAAAAATTTTGATATGACAGAGATTTTTGAGCTTTTTCAAATAAGTGCATAAAAAGTATAGGTCCCGTGCAAAATTTGAGGTTTTTACCTTCTTGAAATTCAAAACACATGGTTCTTCAATCTTTTTCAGTAAAATTCCGAGGGTTACCATGGTAATTTGGTGGAAATTATGCACGTGCATGCTTGTGGGCTCAGAAACTTGATTCAATAGTAGCCAGCCACCTTAAGTGTGCAGATAAACCTTTTCGAGTTAGTCAAACATTGTGATTTCCAATCTTGGACAAAACCTATTGGGACTCCTTGTACCATTATGTTATTCAAATTTGAGCAAAACTATGCTTAACCCACCCCATCCCCCTCCCCTTCCCATCCCCTTCCCCTTTCAATGTTGATTTTTGTTGCTGAACACAAAATTAAACTGCTGAGACCAACATTGAGGCATGACATTAGGACAGAGAAAAAAGTCATTTTGTGTACCAAGAGAACAGAAATAGAAAATGTCTCAACAACTTTGTCCGAGATTGTAGCTTCAGTGCAAAGAACAACATTTGTACAAGGCATGGCAAACAAAAAACTGTGTCAACCAAATTAAAGCTAGACCACAATGCACACTTTTTGACTAACTCAGAAACCTTATGTGTTATGATTTTGCTCACTTAATTACAAATGCCACTCTTAAGCTAAATACCTGTATGGCATGGTGACTGCCAGAGTTGGGTCAATACAGTGCTTTTGTCTCCACAATATCAACCATTCCTGTGTGCAAGGTCACCATCTGTATTGGTTCTTGTTTTACCCATTAGGAGCTTAATAACAGTTTTGTTCTCTGTTATTTTTCTAGGAGCATTAATAGGGCTTGTTATGAAGGCTTTGCGGCATTTCTCACTAGGAGATTGGCAGGTTTGTATCAAATGTCATGAAATGTACCTATCCCTTAGCTAGCAGTGGATTGACCTTATAGCACAGAAATAGCTACTTCTGAGTTCTCAAAAATGATGCACGAAGGTGAGTTTTGTATGAAGTTACACTTGGTGGCATGAAAAGACAATTTTTCTTCTACTTTTTCTGTTACTTAAAAGATTATTTTTATGAGTGAACTGTGAACAAGTCAGAGAGAAAAGGGTAACAACGGAACAAGTAGTTGTTTTATGCCTCAAAGTGTGATTTTGCACAAAGGCTTGCCTTCATGCATCATTTTCAAGAACTCAGAAATAGCCTATTTCCTAAAGAAAAAGGTTAAATGAACCCTACTCAGACTCTGCCCCCAGTCTTTGGAAATTCTAAATCCATGTATTGGCCAGGTACTATCTGTAACAACTGTAAGAAAAATATGTTTGTCTAATAGTGTGACTGTGTATTAGGGAAATAAGTGATTCAGCCTTACTTTTCTTCTTTGTTTAATTTCAGAGAAAGGAGCATTTCAATCCCACTGCATTCTTTTTAATTCTACTTCCGCCCATTATATTTGAGTCTGGTTACTCATTACACAAGGTAAATGTATCATTTCTAAGATAAAACAGTGCAAATAATCCAAAAAAATGTTTATCTAAACTATGATCCAAGATTTTAGTTTTAGTTCCATCAAAAACTTTACCCCTTTCCACTTATTACCTGTTTTTCCTTTTCATTTTCTCAGCTTATTTCTTCTTTACCCACATTCCACCATTTTTCTTCTGTTTTCCATGCCATAATCCCTCCATTGCACAAATTTTCAATTGAAACTAATATAAGAAAAATTGCATTTTTTACCTTCCTCTGTGGAGAAGGTCTGGTTTATTTTTGAAATGCCCATTGTTGGCTTGATGGTGAAACTCTAGACTTGGTAATAAAAATATATGATACATAAAGGCAAAGAGTTACCACGCACTGATGCATGTAACAATGAGCTGTCTCTAGTACAGAGATAAAAATTGTTTGTCAAAGTTTTAAAATTGTTTTGTTATTACTCCTGTAGGGAAATTTCTTTTCAAATATTGGTTCAATTATTATTTATGCCGTGTTTGGTACAGCCATATCAGCTATAGTCATTGGAGGGGGGATTTTTTTACTGGGAAAGGTAAGCTATAGTCAAATCATTCAGTTTATTTGCATCTAGAGTTGGAAACCTTACTGTATTTTATGACCTTGCTTAGTGTGGTTTTCATCTAACTTTAAAATGTCCCAGACCATAGAAACATCATGGTACTAGACAAATGACATCAGTTAAGCCAATCACAGCACATGATATCACTACTAGTCCAATAAAAATGCTTTGAAACAGCAACACCATGAATGACATGGTGCTTCACATCACTACCAGGAGTTTTTCAAAGTCATGTGATAACTGCTCTAACAATTACCATGCATTTATGCACATTCATTGCAATTATGTTATTCTGTGTTTCAAAAATGCTTGTCATGCATGCAATCAATACATTGCATGCTTTATTGAGAGCTGATGTATCTTTTTGTAGGGTGGGGTAGCTTTTCAACTTGGCCTCAGAGAAAGGTAAGATTAACTGAAATAATTATATACCATAATATTGCCAACCCAAATAAGCTGGGTTTCCCTGGATTAGCTCATGCATACTGTATAGAAATTCTGAATAAGTCAGTCACCTTCATTTTATGACAGCACAATAGGCCACTTCCGAGATATGCTTCACTTGTCAAGTACAAAGGTTTGAGTATGAGGCTCTGTGCTAAATGCTCAGTGATTCATGACAACTGAAATGAATAAATGTAATTTAGCACAGAGCCTTCTACTGAAACCTTTGTGCATAACAAGCAATAAGCATATCTCCGATGTGGCCTATATTACAGACTGTAGCAGCATTATATTTAGTAATTGGCATGTTACCCATCTTTCCCAACCACTAAATGAATGAAGGTTCTTCTCTTTCTCTGTCATTTTAGCTTTGCATTTGGGTCTCTTATATCAGCAGTGGATCCAGTAGCCACTCTGGCTATATTTCATGCACTGGACTGTGACCCAACACTAAACATGTTGGTGTTTGGAGAAAGTATTCTGAATGATGCAGTATCAATTGTCATGACAAAGTAAGTCTGTCTTAAATGAATAGTATGGAGTCCATTTCCAAGTTAGACAAACAAGGTGCATTCCAGTCTAGTTTGGGTACAAAAACAAGATGTTTGTACATGACCTGCTTGTCTAACTCAGAAAACCCTGTCACACCTAAAATCCAGGATTTGTGCCAGCCCTTAAACTCCTTAAAAAGAGTACCTATAAATTTGAGAGTATTAATTTCTCCTTGAGATTTGTCAATTTAGTCCTTGAATACTCCTTGAAAAGTCCTGGAATATTTTCTTGGGAATCTAGCATGAACCTTAAAAATCTCTGCCCTGCACTTACAAAGGTGGTCAAGGTGGGTTTATTTTTCAACTATCTTTTTGATTCAGTGGTTGGCAATTTTTTAAAGATGGGAATGGGGTAATCAGACCACCCCATTACTCCATAACCTCCTACTAATTTATGGTCTGTCCCTTTTTAGAGAAATGTGAACATTTTTTTTTTCTTTTTTCAAATGTTCTAACAAAAGTGTATTTGTATCTCTCCTGTGTTTCAGTACAATCCTTTCTCTTGGTGGTCCAAAGTATGCAAGTATGTCTTCTGTTGAGACATTCTTCTCAGCAGTTCTTAATTTCATGGTGATGTTTGCTGGGTCTGCAGCTATTGGCATAGCATTTGCTTTGATCAGTGCATTGATATCCTTTATTCAATATTATTAAAAAAATATTTTTGTCTTAAAGTGTGTGTATGTGAGAGAGTCAAATAGAAGACAGAGAGCCACACACAACTCTCTAAAAAATCCTATTCATTATTCATTGGAGGGGGGATACAGGTGAGAAATTGACAACCATTGTTTTGTTTGTTTGTTTGTTTGTTTGTTTGTTTGTTTTTTTACCCCTTTCAGAGATATTAACTTTTTTAGGAACCCTCTATTTTGAAGACATTTGCCTCCATAAATTTTCTCATCCACACCCACTCCAATAAATATATTGAACGTTCCCTAAAATAACTGGTTCAAGTCTAGGAGGAAAATAAACCTCACATACATTGCTACCCAAGAAAAGTTGAATTTGTTTTGCACTTTCCTAGATGTTTTGGGATTCAAAATGCCATTACCTTATAGATAGGGTAGTGGAGGAACCACTCACTCTGTACTAAAACATTCATTTTTTTGGCCATAAACATATCCACCTCCAAGTAATAAGTAACTATTGAAGTTTTGGCCTTAATATTTTTGCACCTCTTAAAGCATGTTGATCTGCGCAGTACACCTTCTCTAGAACTTGCTACAATGCTGATATTCTCATATGTCCCATATGGGCTGGCAGAAGGAATCCAGCTATCAGGTACATGTATGGTAAAAGTGTTTGATAAAATTGTTAAAGGGGAGTTGTTCATTACTGTTATGGCAATCAGGAAGAATGGAAACTAGCAAGTAAACTATTATAGGCTGGGTTGGTGTACGATAAATACATTAACCAATAAAAGGATGAAGGGCAAAAGCTCACAGTGTCTGTAAAGTTGAGTATCTTTTTTTTTCAGTGTTACAGATTTCCTTTTATCGGTTATTGTATTTTATTTGGTTTTGAGGTATAATCTTACTAGCATATTGAGATAGAGGATTCTGATGACATTGTTTTCTAATCGTTGATAGGTATCATGGCGATACTGTTCTGTGCTATTTGTATGTCACATTACACCCATTTCAACCTCTCGCCAATGACTCAGATCACTGTACAGCAAATCTTCAGAACTGCAGCATTTATGGCAGGTAAGTATATAAAACTGTTATAAAAATCAAAACTATGATCATAATAGAATGTATGCAGAACCATCAAACACCTGGAAAACACATCTCATTTTATTATATGAAAATTAATGGATTTTTGGGAATGTGAAATTCAATCTCCTTGCACTCAAGTTATACATAGACCATTTGCACTAACAGGTCATCTGATCATGTAACCATCCCCCTTAAATCAAGCACCAGTGTCATTGAAATAGTAAGAAGGTGAAGCTTCAGCTCAAAATGTTTGACACAGGAGAAATGGCATGAAATAATTGTTAGGGATGTTTGGTAGACACTAATATTAAAACATTGATAAACATTGAAATGATTTTCCCTTGTTTCTGTAAAAATCGCTGCTCATTAACATTGTGTCTCATTACTTTTCTTCATTACTACAGAAACCTGTGTGTTTGCCTACCTTGGCATGGCTATCTTCAGCTTCAAGCATCAGTTAAAACCAGCCTTTGTTATTTGGAGTATAGTAAGTTGAATATTAGTAGTGCACTCTGATTTGCTGTTTCCCTGTATAGTTGTCTTTCTCTCTGATGTACAAAATTTGAACAAGACATGTTTTCCTCTTTCTTTAGATTTTGTGTCTTATTGGTCGAGCTGTGAACATCTATCCACTGTCTGCCCTTGTCAATCAATTCAGAGACACCAAGATCGATAGAAAAACACAGTTTATTATGTGGTTCAGTGGTATGTATTTTGACATAGCTTAGTGCAAATATCGTATGACTAAGAAAAACGCACTTTACTGACATGCTGTACCGTGACGGTGCCGTTCCTGGCTGAATACTTTGATTGCATTAGGAAGTAGAGTAGATTTTAGTCTGACTGTGAAAACGCACGGTACGGACATGCCGTGCTTGAGCAGTCATGGTGCCGTATCATGATATTTCTATTGGAAGAGCAGTGATCTTGCGTGCTGTGCTTGGCTCAACATATGTTGACAATAGGCCATTTGCATGATGGCGTCATTTTACTACCACTACCAGAATGCTTTGTCAAAATGCTTTGTTATTCAGGTTGTTCTACTCTCCTGGGAATAAAGAGACAATTGGTGAAATTTGCTTGACAATAGAAGCCACTCAAAACATTCTGGTCTTGGTAGTAAATTACGCCATCATACAAATGGTCTATTGTATGCCGTGCGTGACCCTTCCGTGAATTTCAAAGTCATGCAAAACTCTCTAATTTTGTGTGCCGATTGGCTCGTCATGTCGTCCCCTACTCCAAACATCCACTTGCCTGGTACCATTCCTTCACCCAGTCTAATTACATGCAATTTTCTCTTGGCATGACAGGTTTAAGAGGAGCTGTGGCCTTTGCTCTGGTGCTTCACCTTCGCCTAGATGACGAAAAACGCCATGTCTTGATCACCTCTACTCTAATCATAGTCTTATTTACTATCCTAGTTTTGGGTGGCTCAACCCTACCCCTACTCAAGGTAAGTAGATTAGAGAACTGAGTCTTGGCGTCGTGTGTGTGGGCAAAGAACGACCACCACCTTGCTAATAGTCCGCCTCTCGATTTGTATCCTAATGCAGCGAGCGTACAACAAAGTCGCAAGAATTCGACTTGCGTATGTTGCAGATAAATGCACTTCCGTTCCCGTGTAAATAAAGATTTAATAATGACTGACTTGTAAGCGTTTGCTAAACATCGTTTATTGGTATTTATAGTTCTTGAAGGCTGAGAATGTTGCAGAAACAGGGCTGACCATGAGCAAAACTGAGACCGAGGTGAGAACTGGTGCGCTTTACTACGCATGCCCGTGATAAAATATCTCATAGAAAACTCGAACTCGTAAATATATCCAAAAATATTTATTTTTGAAAATTAGGTTTTTTGAACATTTTAAGAATTTTGGTGTGATTTTTCTCACAGCAGGCTCTGAAGTTCGTTGGGAAGTTCGGAATTTCTTCTCCAACTGCAGAACTTCAAAACGAACTTTTTCGGGCTTCTTCGTTTCCCGCGAAAATTCGAAAATGCATCACGTTACTTGATTATTCCCCATATCATTTTTAACAATTAAATCTCTTGTTCTTAACTTTATGACTTACGTTTTGATTCCCTCGACATAAAAGTATTTGTGACTATTTGTGAATATTTCAGGGAACAGCACTGGATGCCGATAAACTAACTGACGATGAATGGAGAGTCCATCGCAAAGCTCGGAAAGGATTCACTAAACTCGACGCGAAGTACTTTCTTCCTTTCTTCACAAGAAAATTTACACGACAGGTTCGTACTGACTATCTAAGAACAATTTTCTGTGTGGTGCACATCTACATCATAGAGCAGTTTTCGTATGACTGTGAAACTTGTAAAACTCTGTCTAGCCAATCACAGCGTGCGAGATTACTGCTCATCCAATGAAAATACTTTAACACGACACCATCACGATCCTGGCACTTCCGTACCTAAGATTTTCTCAATCATACAAAACCTGTGCACGCGCACTGCCAACTTGGGGTTTAGAACCCTCTCTTCATTTTACATTCTCAAAGCACTTTTCGTCTATCTTCTTTTTAACTTCGTGTTAAATTCATTCCTATAGTTGGGCCCTCTCTTTTGAAAAATCCTGGATATTGGGTTCCTTGCCCAACTAAAAGATGATTTAGTTGGTTCCCTTCTCAATGCAAAACAAAAAAGTTTGATGTTTTGCCCACGTCTTTTGCGTAAATTGTTACGCCACCCCTACCCTTACCCATTGGGGTTATTGCACACAATCATTTAAATGTTTGTGTATTTTCTGTTTCATTTACAGGAAGTGCGTGAATCACATAACGAGATGCAGAGATTAACAAGTCAATTATACAACGAGGTCTACAGCAGACCAAATTCAGAGGACGAAATCGAAAATAAATTATAAAATAATTTACGTCTTGGCTACCACAGTGATCCCACGCCAAAGGAAAACAAACACAAAAACGACCTGGTGGCCATGACACGTTGGTTGTACAAAAAAAGAAATCAAGAAGAAATTTTCTTAGAATATCTCCAACATGGTGGTGATAGCCTTGAACATTAAAGCCAAACTAAAGGTCTATTACTGCATAAGCAGGGTACTGAAGAAGCAGCAGTCAAAATGCTTCAACAACCTTGTATTAGACTATATGACAAGTACAACATCATTTTAAAAAAGGTTGTCCTACTTAAAACGAAGACATGCGATAGAAGATACGTCATTCTCAGCAACCATCTTATGGACAAAGGATGCAAACCACAATAACTAAAAAAGGCTAAAAATGACCTCGCTTGGCTGCCACCAGCGCCGAACGTCTCAATAACCTAATGACAAAATAATTGTATCTGCGCATATCTCCTGAAGCTTGGCAAGACAACATTCATGACTGTGAAAGGGTCGCGGGACGGTCAGTGCCGTAAGCGTGCCTTGCCGCGACCATGATGTTTTAATTTCGTATGACTGTGAAACAGTCGCGGCAGGAACACGGTCGCGACACAGTCAAGGCACGGCAAGGAATTTCAAAATTCTAGAAAACATCACGGTCGCGGCAAGGCACACTTACGGCACTGATCGTGCCGCGACTTTTTCACAGTCATACGAAATCTGCTCTATAATTTTGACGTACCATGCCGTGCCTTGACCGTGTTACCACCTTGTTTGTGTCGCGACCTTTTTCACAGTCATACGAAATCTGCTCTATATGAATACTATGTTTTCATCCAACAAAGTACTTGATGTAGGTGATATACAACAATGACAACAATGGTTTTTAGAGGATCTCCCATCTTAATTTATTTAGACGTAATGACTAACTATGAATTGGAAAAATATTACTTGTAAATAGAACTGTTGTTTTTATTATCATATTATATCTCATTTCCCCCCCCCCCCCACCACTTTCATGTCCAGCAAAATAAATGAAAGAATAAAAAAATGAACTAAAAATAAGAATTGAATTGGGAAAAGGTGCCCAAACCATGCTTGTGAATATGGTATTTGATATTTCAGGTATTTAAAATTAATGTTAATAAGAAATCATGATATATTAAAAGTTTAAAGAAAATGTTGCATATAAAAATTTTTGTTTACTGTTAATTATTTCATTTTATAGAGTGGTTTTCATTAACCCGTGAAACAAAGCGTACTAAATAAAGTGTAATAGTCAGATAAACACAATAAAAAACAAAAGAAAAATATTGTGATAAAGCGTAATACGCTAAAGTGTATTTCACGGGTTAATGAAAACCACTCTATCATATCAGTTGGTCTTCCCTTTTTATTTCGTTCAGTCTAGAACGAATGCGACGTCACCGAAGTTGTACGGGGTGCACATACGGTAGGATTTCCCCGTTGTTTGGTGTTCACAAATCCTTGGGCTGGCTGCCGGTCATCGACTGCGAACAACATTTGCAAATATGCTGCTTGGACTTCCTGTGGAAAATTGACTAGGCTGAGCCTGCCACTCCTGATGGTGTGCGGTATTTCATTGAGCAGCATATCGAGGCTGTGGTGCAATCACTTCCTCTTGCATGTGGTGGTCCATTGCACGAGAGAGTGGAAATCAGAACCATTAAAACACACACGAGCTCAAGACACACTAAATCCACCATTACTGGAAATTACAGCATAAATCCACACTAGAGGAGATCAGAATGGCAGTCAGAGCTCAGTTCGAGAACAGCAACGAGATTGGCGTGTTTTCTAGCCTCACAAACACTTACTGCCTGGTTGGGATCGGTGCTTCGGAGAACTTTTACAGGCAAGTGAAACATCTCTCCAAAATTTCTCTTTAGCTTTAGTTTTTCCTGTATATAAATGATTCGTAGATCTGACTAATTGCACAAACAGGAATGAATTTCGCTTTTACAGTTATTGAGGAAATTGTACTGCAGAAACACTTCTGGCGAGTGGATTAAAAAAATGTCTTTCACGTTTGTTCGTGTTGTAAGTTTTTTACATAATTTGTACGAACTTTAAAACACGTTTGATAAAAAGCGATATGTTGCTATTAATTTTGGGTTTTTCAATAATTAGAACTTTTAAATTTATAAATCTTTTTAAAAGCAATTCAGGAAATTTGGGGTATTTATGATGATGAAGAGCATCATGGCAATGATGATGATAATGATACAGGGATGGCAGTGACGGAGGGATGGGGGGGCTGAAGCTCCCCCACATTTTTTAACAAGAATGACATACATGCCCTACTATAAAGTGATAAGACAGACAGACAGACAGATTTTATTTGGAGGTTTGCACTTGATAGGTACACAAGCTTAGTTCAAATATATATATATATCAGTATGTAGGCATAAGTATGAGTAGTATATACACACACACGCACACATACCAGGGCCATAGGAAGGGGAGGGGCTGGGGAGTCCAGATCCCCCCAATATTTTGATGACTACATTACTTTACTTGGATACCTATTATTTCAAATGATTGTTTGAGCAATGCTAGCTGCCCCCCCCCCCCCCCCCCCCCCCACCCCCCCCCACCCAACCGCCCGCCCCTCCACAAATCTAAAAATAAAATCTAAAAAAAAACAGACAAGTAGTTAATTTTATATTTATTATATTTTTTTTAT
>WUAP02122915.1:0-36162 GCA_015163945.2 Stichodactyla helianthus | reverse complement strand
GGACCTTTTTGTTCGAAAGGTTTTTTGGGGAAAGCGAGGCGCCCCCCCCCCCCCCCCCCAACAAAATTAGCCTTGCTATGGCCCTGTATACATATACATATAAGCAATTATGAGTAGAAGCTACATGCTAGGTCTATATATTTATATATGAGTACAGTTTATGCATGTTATTGATAAAGATTGGATAAGGATTTACTATGCTAGCTCCCTACCCCCCCCCCCCACACACACACACACACATACTTTCAGAATTGCTCTGCGATCCATAGATAATGGTTATACTTTTATAGTGATGCTAATGGTTACATGTCGAATTTGACAAATTTTGAAATTTGAAATATTTTTGTTTTTGATTTCAGTGTTTTTGAGAGAGAATTATCAGATATCATCCCAGTTGTTCACACATCAATAGCAGGCTGTAGGATTATTGGTCGGTTAAGTGTAGGTATGTCCTTGAATAGACCAAAGGTATAAATGTATAGTATACAGGGTAACATGTGCAGTGTCCTAATGTTGATGGTACAATACTGTGTCCCAGTATTATTATAGGATATTGTTGGTTCAGTTAGTACTGCATGGTCAGGGTTCCCAGGGGTCAGGGAAAGTCAGGAATTTTTGTCACAGCTATCCCATAATAGATGTCATATGGTTAATATAGTTGTATTTTAAAGGATAAAGGTATCAAAACATAAAATGACTTGGAAAAAAATCATGTTTGTATAGAAAAAGCATTATAAACTATTGACATCTTGAAAAAATTATCATGTGACTGTCATGACAGATATAAAAATTTGTTGTGTACAAAACATCATATAAATTGTTTTTGTTTTTCTTGTGCAAAATGGTCAGTGAAATTGTTACTTAGTCAGGGAAAAGTCAGGGAATAGTCAGGGAATTTAGTTTTTCAAAATGACTGGGAACCCTGATGGTTGTGAAAAACTGTAAGTACAATAGCAATACTTAATGTTTACTAACAAAAGCTTTGTAATGTTAGCATACAAATGTAACAAAGGCATACAGGCACACGAAGTACACTATACAGCATAAAAAAGTGATGTCCATTTATTGACTCTCACCACTGAATTTAAGCTAACATATTGCTTATCCATTAAAAAGGCTTTTAACCAGTTACCTGTGGTATTGTCAGCCATATTAATTTTAACTAGGAAGAAAAATTTTCAAGATCAACTGAAATTTATATTGTTATTCTACAGGTAATCGTCATGGTCTCCTATTACCTAACACTACAACAGATCAGGTATGCAGCCACAATGAGACAGATTAACAAAAACTGATTTTACAGTTATGTGAGACTTTAAATAACCTTTAGCTGTGAAAAGAGGCATGTATAAAATATATATATAATTATATTTATAAACTGTATGTTATTTGACTTCTCTTATAGGGGTTATTGGATAGTACAAGTCAGACATTTATGTTCATTTTTACAGAGAGAATTATTCATTAAGTACCATTGACATATAAATTGTACTTATCAGGCTTTAATATTTCTTTTAGGAACTTCAACACATAAGAAATTGTCTTCCAGACACTGTAAAGATCCAGAGAGTAGAGGAAAGACTGTCGGCACTTGGCAATGTGGTTGCTTGCAATGACTATGTAGCTCTTGTACACCCTGATTTAGACAGAGTATGTATATTATAATCATAGGCATGCATATAAAACTCCATACCAGACAGACACAGATCTTATTAACATTAGGATTATATGCTAATATATTACAGGAAACTGAAGAAATTCTTGCTGATGCCCTTAAAGTTGAAGTTTTCAGACAAACCTTAGCTTCCAACGTCCTTGTTGGTAGCTATTGCTCTCTCAGTAATCAAGGGGGATTGGTAAGCATATTTATCAAAAATCATTAGTCAGTCAGTTGACATATAGAAGTATGTTAAACCCTAACCCTAACCAAAGAAACTCTCTGGAATCTTTTAATATTGTTTATTTTATTAGTTTAATTAATAAGGACCTTCCTTCCCCTTGCACTCTCGTGTTGATAACAGACTTTTATCTGAAGTGACTCCCCTGAAATTGAGTTAAATAAAGGCTTTACTCATTTACTCCTTTGGGAGTGCTTTGTATTTGCAACTATTAGACACTAACTTTGTTTACATAACCTCTCTTTAGCGAGTACAAAAGAGGATTAAATAATCTGTCACACATTTGTTTTGTAGGTTCATCCAAGAACTTCTGTTCAAGATCAAGATGAATTGTCATCCCTTCTACAAATACCACTTGTTGTAAGTAATCTACATTCATAACACTCCACTTTTGGTCCAAAACAAGCAGTCCAGCTTGGGGGGGGGGGGGAGAAAAATAACATTAAGCCCTTGGTGGTAATTAAACCCCACATCTTCAGTTTACTAGTCTGATGTGTTAACCACTACACTACAAGGCCCAACCATGCTGGAAACGCAGCCGGACAATGTAATGTATGTGGCAACTGTAGGGGATCCCAGGACATTATTCACTTTACTTTCATTTCTAATATATATATGCGTATCCCAAATTTACGGTGTTCAGCTTACCCATAGAGAAAAATAACACCCTGGGATCCCTTACAGTTGCCACATACATTACACTGTCCGGCTGCATTTCCAGCATGGTTGGTCCTTGTAGTGTAGCAGTTAACACATTGGACTAGTAAACCGAAGATGTGGAGTTCAATTCCTCCCAAGGGCTTAATGTTATTTTTCTCTTTATCCTTTCTATATATACACACCAAACGCATTCACTTTACTTTCATTTAAAACAAAAATGAGTTTATTGCAACATACATTTCCAAAGACTTTTAAAAGCACAGTTGACATAAGTCTACATGCATGCATTATCTCATTATCCCCTAAAAGATACTGCATGTACTAAAAACCAACAGCTTTTCCTTTTTCACCCCTAAAAGAGGGAGTGACATGATTTCAACCCCTAACAGATACAATGATCATCACTGGCCTTCATTACACCTATTTCAAAAAACATTGTCACAGCCAAAAGCAATAAGTGACAAGACTGAGACCAAAAGCAAACGTCTGTGGTCAGGATATTAGCTGAGTTTTGAATTTAGGAAGCACAGCAGCCTGCCATTGAAAAAAGACTAAAATTACTGCATTTAAATGGATGAATTCACTGCCTTGAGGACTTGGCTTGTTGCTTTGGCTGTGTCTTTTTTTTTTTTGAAATAGGTGTATATGGAAGTACCCCCCACTCCATCCCCCAGGCAACCTGTTAGCTTCAGAATTAATTCTTTGTATGTCCATCCATCATTTTATTCATTCATTCATAACAAATTAATGTTATCATTATCAGGCTGGAACAGTAAACAGAGGAAGTGATGTAATCGGAGCTGGGCTGGTGGTAAATGACTGGAGTGCTTTCTGTGGTCTGGATACTACAAGTACAGAATTGTCGGTCATTGAAAGTGTGTTTAAAATTGGTGATGCCCATCCTTCTTCCATTGCTACTACCATGAGAGCATCTTTAGTAGAAAGGTGGGAACAGATTGGTTATAAATCTAACTTTTTTTTTTTTTTAGAGGGGGTTGTTTATTGGATTGGGAGAAATGGGCAAGAACTTAAACATATGACAGGGTTTGACAAGCACCTTTTGCAGGGGAATCCACCCAGGGCCTTTGCCTTAATCTATTCCAATCTAATTCATCCCTCTGTGGGAGAATCTGCATTTAGTTGGAATCTGCACTCAGTTGGTGTAGTATGTTAAAAAAATCTGTTGTGGTCTATTGCCTTCTATCTATTGTATTATGTGTTGTTCATTGTATTTCTATGAATACACCAAATTTAAAAAACGTTGTCGGGTTCAAAAGGTTAAATCATTGAAGGTGAGACTGAGGAGGATGCTGGGTAAATAGTTTGTAAGGCCCATAATATGCATTAAACATTGCTATAATTCTCGAAAATTGCTTTCTTCGAGAATTCAAATCCATGCTCGAGAGTTGCAACAATATCCTATGCATATAATAGTAAATATGGGCCTTATTGAGTGTTTACCCAAGGCCCCCTTTCGGCCTTACCTTCGATAATTAAACCTTTTGAACCCAACAAGGTTTTTTCAATTTGATGTATACAGTATTACATCAACTGCATGCTCTGTAGACTCTCCCTCCATCTATGGGCTTTAATCCCACAGAAGCCATGTTTATTCCAAGAGAATGAAAACTCTTGTTCTTCCCCAAATGAACTCGTTCTGAAGTGTTTGAATGCGACTAGGCCAAGTTGGCAAATGTATTCTTTCAACTGACATGGCCGCCTTGTGATTAAAGCCCATTGAGGGAAATATAACTGGGAGGGTCTGCCATCAACAGTGATTGACATGAGAATATTTTTTATTCTTATTCTTTTTGTAGTATGACATAACAAGGAATCAGGAACAAATTAAAGACCATCAGAACCAATTGCTCAAGGGAAATCTGTGTTTAAAAAACAGTACTTATATACAAGCATACAAGCAAGGTGCTTTCCCTTGCATCATCAAAAGGAACAAAAATATAATAACATTACATTAGACTGTCTTTTTATATATTTCCAATGATCTAACAAGACAAAAAGAGGATAGTTCCAACAAACATGGTTCAAAATAGAACATTTTGTACATTCAAGGGACTTGAATGCCTAATGTTACAATGTATTACCTAATGGTACAATGTATTCCAATAAAATGTAATATTATTTATACCATTTCTAGATTCAACATTTTCTTTTTAGTTGATTATAATTCAGACTTTAAAATGTAGGGAATGGTGTCATTTTTATTTCATATCTATTGAAAATCTTGGGGGTTTGGGTAGCTAGAAGACACTAAATAAGACAGTAAATATGGTAAATGAATTACTCATTGAATACTGGCAATTCCTGAGAAGATATAATTAATAGCATTGCAGTGTCTATGGCATTGAAAGGATGAGAGAGAACCTGGTACTCAGCACTGTAATTTTAATATTGTTTTCCATTTCTTGTATCATACTTTAAGTGAAAAACCAACCTATTTCAATAAAATGCTGATTTTAAATACTTGTAACCACTACCTTAGCCTGCCATCCCAGTGGTCTGTGGTTGCAGACAAGAAGGGGAGGTGATCTTCTGCTTTCTTTTCCTCTTTCAACTGCAGACTACTGGTATTGCAGGCTGTAAAACTGTATTTACCTAAGACTTGTCTTTCTATGCTATATATACACCTATTTCAAAAAGGTTGTTAGTCGGAGATCTGAAACCTGATATCTAAGAGTGAGGGCACAGGTGAATTCATTTTCAAATTAAGTTATATCTTTTCATAGTTTGCAATCAGTAAATAGCTAAATATGACACCACCTTTAAACTTTGAGAAATGACTGTGCTGGTGAATTGCCTGGCTCAGATTTCAGATTGACAACCGACAACATTTTTTGAAATGCGTGTATATAGTTGGCAAAGTACTCTAGCAGACTATCCCCCAAATGCAAATGTATACATTGCATTCTGGGAGTTGTGGTCCTGCATTCATCCCTCACTAAAATTTTAACCAACATTTAATTGTAATCTTTCAAAAACCCTTAAACAGTTGATGTCAGATCAGAGCAGATCTAGGGGTGGTGTGACGGGGTTACTAGTCACCCCCCTTCCTTTTGCACACAAAAAATTGCGTTTATAACTGAAAACATTTATCTGGATAACATTTTACTCGGTTTACTTGAAATTCCCAATTTAATTCTTATCAATTTGAATGCATCTATTTTTTCAGCATTTTCCTGCCTTTTATGGGTTTCCTGTGGTAGCGGCCCGAAGTACTCTAACAGTCGCCTGCCTTTTAAAAATCCTGGATCTGCCCCCACAGATATTGAAAGATTTATGGACTTTCGATGGATTTCCAGCATTAGTTGTAAGTACCTTACAGAGCAGAGGGCATCTTTCTGGAAGCAACACAACTCTCTTTTGGCAAAGCATGTCTGCATCACTTTGACTTTCATATTAAATATTTTGATTAGTGTAGGTGGATCTGATGGATAGAAACCCTTTTATAATAAATTCATGTTTACACTATTTCAGGCTATGCTCTGTTTGAGTTCAATAAAATTTATAATATTCACAGTTTGTTCAAAAAAAACATCCCAGGCCTGTAAAGCCCTCCGCTTTATGTAAACAGCTGTATTATTAGCTTTGCATTTTTTTTTGTGCCAAGTGGCACATGAGCCCTAACTTCTTAGCTATTACAATTGGAAAATTTGAGAATAAATTATGAAATCGGAATTGTTTTGAATAATTATGGTTATTTGACAGTAAATATATTTCTTTTGTGACTTTATCCATGCCTAACTATGCTTCCCACAAACCCACTTGAGTTTCAAATCAGTTGAAATGTCTGTCACTTCCTTAATAGAACGCCATGAACACTGACAAGCATATGCCCGGATACCTGGAGAATGAATGAATAAATGAATGAACAATAACTAAATGAATTGATGGATGAAAGAAAAACTGCTGGGACAGAGTAAAATAAAAAAACACATGAAAATGAATGGACTATATAAAAAGCATTTAAGAAGTCTTTACCTCGTATGTTTATCAGTTTGGCTTTTAATTTTTGAAAATCTGGTACATTATTTCTGAAAAATAAATAGTCACAGTCCCTCTGCCATTGGTAGTTATCAAACATGACAACTTTAAAGTCACACGATGTACATCTTAGTTGATCACAGCTCCTGGGAATATTAAAATGAGAAAAAAATAACTTATTAGAGAAGAAATGATATTAATAATAAAAAAGATAACAAAAGCAAACAGACTTTGCATGGATTAAAAAAAATTTCATGCTTTACTCATAAAAGGGATAAATATTATACTAACTACCCTCTGCAGGAAGGGATTCCCTATCTGTAATGCTACTGGAATGGGATTGAAATCTCCATGAGGGGAAAGTGGGAAAAAGTTAAAGCATGATTCATATGCTCTGACAGGTGTAAGTTATAAGTATGAGTATATATTTTTTTCTAATTATGGAGTTTGGGAAGCATGGGTGGCCTAGCAGTGAGAGCACTGCCCTTTTGCCTCTGTGGTCCTGGGTTCGATTCCCAGTCTTGGTGGTTGCATGTGAGCTGAGTTTGTTAGTCTCTCCCTTTCTTCAAAAATTCTTCTGTGGGTCCTCCAGTTTTCCTCACTCATCAAAATCAACACAGTTTCAATCCTAGCTGTGCTCTGTTGTCAAATATGAGTCATATGGTGGCTGCATAGTGCACCTTAGATATATAACTTTGACTCATGTAGAGTTGTGTCCTTTATAAATCAGCATCCCAGCTGTGAGGAAGGATGATTAACCTCCCCACATTTTCCTGGGAAGGGTGTGTTCAGACATAGATAGAGAATAAAAATCAATATCATCTAGCAAACCTTTTTTCAGATACAGTACACAGTCCTTTGCTACACTGTGTTCCTCCAAGAATAAGTTTTAAACACTTGAATTTGTGACCAGAAGATTCTTTTAGATTCATGTTTGAGCTGGATGCAGCAGGAGGCTAAAGAATAGGGTAAACAAAAATTTAGCTCTTGGTCTGAACCCATTAAATGTATTGCCTCTCTAATTATGTATCCCAAATGTCATATACAGAATATGTAAGGGTATTTTGAGGTAAAGGGGCAGCAAGATTTCAAATCTACCTCCTCTATGGAGAGTAAAAATTTCATTATCCCCAAAGACTTCAGTTATACTTTCAGTCTCACACCTCTGCAGCTTAATAACCCCCCTACAAGACTTTTACAAGATAACAAGATAACCTAAATCCCCATCAATTTTACAGAAACTCACCCATGCCATAATAAACAAAAGCCCCCTCATGTCTTATGGAACACAACCATTTTTAGGCATGGAAATTAGGTCTCTTAAAGCAAACACTAACAGAGTACCAACAGATTAAAATATTGCCCTTTTTTGTAAGGAAAGAGCTTTAATTGACCCTATATTTCATGATTTCCTCCCTTTCCTATTTTTTGCAGATCTTTCTTTTCTCAAGATTCAAACTATATTCTAAACTAATTATAATGTCTTATCTTATAACTACAAACTGAATAGTCAGTTACTAAATGTGTTTTTAAGACGTTTGACAGCTATTATTTATACATCCTAAGTAAAAAATTAAGTAACATACCGAAGCTTGAATAATTAATGCACGGTTGTTATGGTAACGAAGAAATAGGGGTAGTAAATTTGATTTTGAATGTACTTTAAGTCTTACCCATGATTTAGGGATTGAACCCATTCAAAATTTTAAACTAAATATTTCATAACTGTTACAATATCGGTATTTCTTTTAATTTGAAGAGAAAAGTTTTATTAGACTTTACATACTGTAGAGAGACTAATGTGTGGTCCATCGTCAGTGCAAATGTCTCGTATTATATCATTCAAATCGTCTCCTTCCTTCCTCGATCTCCCGGCTCTAGAAAAGAGATTAAACCATATTAAATACTCTAAATACTCAACCCGACTTAAAAATAAGAATATTTTTTTAAGTTTGTATGAGCACCTTGAAGTCGACGCTTGTTGCTGGGCCGAAGGAATTGACTTTGTTTTGGCGGGCTTTTTCGCCAAGGAATCTTTACAAAATTTTGACTCTACTTCGTCCAGTAAGTCATCTAAATCATCTGCCATTTTTAACTTGAATTGAATTAAGATGATTTAAATTACTTAGCGTTATAAAAAGCTAAATCTTTGAGCACGTTCTCGAGTACGCCATGATTTTCGTATTCTGTTCGGCCAAACTTCGTTCTAAGCGTGTCCAGGCTCTTTTGTCCCGTTACCGGATGTAACACAACCGTAACATTTAGTCATGTTGTTATACATTGAAATGGTTTAGAATGGAATACAAACTTGGCTTAACTTTCCATATAAATTCACTCAATTTTTAATGGCTTAATTTTTGTTTGTAATTTTTTTCATTTTGATTTTTGAGCTAAAGTTTATTCGCGTGACAAACGAGTGTGACATTTTCCCATGATGCTTTGTACTTCCGTTCCGGTTAAGGTTACCCACATTTGTGAATGGTACGAGTCAGTCTTTAACATAAACATCTCCTTCACTGATTGGGATAATTGTTGCTCCATAGAGCCGTCACATTCCTTGATTACCCGCCAGTACAACTCTTTATTCATCAGGCTTTTTTTTTTTTTTTTAATTTTCCACTGGATTGACTGAATATGGCCGCGAATACTCCGTAAGTTCTTAGAGTATTTTTTATGATTCACGTGATCCATGTGTACGCAAATCATATAGTTTAATTCCGGACAGATACTCCTATTGAAAACACCCCTAATAGCGTTAATTTTGAGTCGCAAATTTCTAATCCAGAATTGCGTACAATTTTTTCATATTTAAAAAAGAAACCTGCTTTTGTTTTCCAGTTTTTTTAAGCTAGGCGACCATGGTTTGCCTGTGTCGATGAGCCTGTTTGCAACTAACAGGAAGCGACTTTGCAAGAAGTTGAATGAGAATTCGGAGGTTCCAAAAGGGGCTATAGTTGTTCTACAAGGGGGCGAACAGAAGCAGAGATACTGTACTGACACAGATGTTGTGTTCAGACAGGTATGAAAATGAAAAAATGGACATAAATAGAAACTAATCTCACACTTTCATTTCTCCCTTCCCATATTCATAAACATGCATGGAAATCATCAGAACCATTGGATACGAAAGAACAACATTATGCACCTATCAATGTTAAGCTAATGAGGGGAAGGGAGGTTGCACCTATGATGTGCTGTCACATGGGCTGGGATTTTGAGAGAGCACTTGCCCAGGGTAGGGAAAATGTGAAGAATTTCAATCCTGCCCATATTGCCCAAATCCTCAGATGCATAAATTACCTTCTTCAAGGTGATTTCATGCACTCTCTTTGGCCAATTTGTGGTCCATAACTCATGGATCACCAACCTTATTTTTACATTTGCCTTGCCATACAACAAACATCTTATTAACCTCACTTGCTTGGTCCATATATAAGTTATGGAACCTTGTTTTTATTTCTACTTTTTATGGCCAGTGTGCTTGGTCCATAAAGCAGTAGAAAAAAACTTGGTCCATAACTTACAGAATGGCTCTCAGTTAATAAGAGGTACATATAGGTGTCCGAAGTAAAAATCATATCCCTACCGTACCATATACCTGGACTAAAGTTAACTAACACACTTTTTGCACTGAAAAAACTAAATTTGTATGGGTACTGGAAATGGGAATTAGGTTAATTCCTGGGAAATGGTAGAAGTATCATTCAGCATAACTCTTCACTATTACCCAGGTATTATGCCAACATACCACTTCAGTCCTAATGTAATTGTTACTACCACAAACCGGGCCAACAAAATGATGTGGTGTTTTACTCCTTTTTTTATTCTCAATTTTGCTTCTCCACTGTTATAAGACCTCTTCTTACTTCCAGACTCTCTTCTCCTTATCACACACACACTCCTCACATGACCAACTACTATTACAAGATGTCCAGTTACACTGTCTCACACTATTGTTGCCTTTGCCTCAAATACCAATCCATAGCAATTTTGTTGATTTAAAATCTGAGAAATAAGAGGACACACTAATTGAGACTTTCTAATGTATATTCCTATAGGAATCCTTTTTTCAATGGACATTTGGCTGTTTGGAGGCTGATTGCTTTGGGGCAGTTGAAGTTGATTCTGGCAAAGCCATCTTGTTTGTTCCTAAGCTACCACAGGAATATGTCATCTGGATGGGAGAGTACGTAAACACTGATGAAAAATTTAATTTTTTTAATGATATTATTGATTTGTAATTAAAAATAAATGTAGATGCATTCAGTGCTGGAATATGGTAAGTTATATAAGTATTATTTTAGCTAATAACTGTTATTATCATGAGATTTATTTCTGTTTGTCAAAATCAATTCATGAAAAATGTCAACTACTTGGTTTTCAGGATTTACCCAAAAGAACACTTCCAGAAAAAATATGATGTTGATGAAGTATACTATACAAATGAGGTTTGCTTTCCACATATGCATTGACCAGTTGATTTTAATAGAAAAATTTAAAAATTCTAATTTTGTATGCTGAATTGTGCCTCAAACACTTGCCTGTTGACTTTTATTTAATATATTTTATTTAATATATTTGATACCATCAACTCAGACAATAATGTCTTTTTATTTCCTAAATTTTTATAGCATCAGCTTATGAGAAAGAAATGGTTTTGAGAATTTTGATTTTATAATTAAGACAGCTGTCCCTATTAATATACATAGATTGCTGAAGTACTTGAGCAGAAAAAGCCATCTCTACTTCTAACTCTTGTAAGTAGATATACCAAATTGGTTCTGTAGTCATCCAACACACAGGATCACACCAGATCTTGCAGCAGGCATTAAGTTATATGGACAATATTTTGTTACTTTCAGAGAGGGCTGAATTCTGACTCTGGTAGCATTTGCAGGGAAGCTGCCTTTGATGGTATCAGCAAGTAAGTGTGGTCCAAGCAGTATCATCATCATTATCATCACCAGCACCACCCTACATCAGCAACATCACCAACAGGACAATCATCATCACCATCATTCACAGGGGGAAAAAATGAGAATCCATTTATGGTTTTTTGAATGGGAATTGCCCATTAAGCATTGAAAAAAACATCTATGGTTTTGCCGAATGCTAACCATTAATGGTTATGTTTATTAATGTTTTTTTTACAGAAAACCATCATGGTTTATAATGAAAACATTCATGGTTTTTAATTTTTTTTCCCTGTGATTGCTACCAACATTATCTATACTCCCTTCATCATCACCACCACCACCACCTCTATCATCAAGAATACCTCTGCCAGCACTGTCATCATCACCACCACCATCATCAAAATAACCTTTATCATCCTCATTATCATCATCATCATCATCACTACCACCACCACCATCATTGTTGTTATCACTACTGTACTTGTACTGTACTGTTCTTATATGCTATATTCAGTGTTACCCTCTTTGAAATAAAGTCTTAATTTATTCATACCATCATTATCTTTACCTTATTATCAATATCATCAGCACCATTGTCATCATCATCATCGTCGTCATCATCTACACCAGTAACATCATCAGCACCACTGCCAACACCATCCTCACTATCATCATCATTGTCATCTTCATCCTCATTCACTTTGAGGTACTGCATACAAAAATCAAATATTGGTGAGCAATGCTTAACCTTGACTGACCATGATTATGGATGCCAATTATCTTTGTTGAAGATATATCACTGCAGCACTGGAATGTTTGTTGATAAAATGACTTGGGAATTTATGAGAATTGATGAAACAAAGTTTTTTTGATGGAATTATTTTGTTTGTAGATTCAAGGTCAACAACAGTATTCTTCATCCTATAATAGTGGAATGGTGAGTACAGCTCCCCCTTTGATCATTAAAAACAATGGGAAGCCATTCCTGTACGTTGGCATTTTACACCAATGACTGCTCTTCTGTAGACCATATGACTTTCAAAAGTTTACCATGTCCACTGTCATACTGTGTCTTGAAAGATAATGTGCCCTGAACATGACCTTACTTATGTGCAAGAAATCCTAAATAATAATAATGGGTAACTCATTGAAGGTGCGTTTCATCTATTGCTAGAGGCTTGAAGCTAAAGGCTTGGACACAAGATGCGATGTTCCCTGCGAGGTTGCTTGGAATGGGGAAATTGCACCCTTGATCCACCCATGCAAACTGTTACGCACGACTTCGCAGAAGTAGAAGTGATTTCAGTGATGTTGCGTGCAACAGTTGCACGGGTGGACACACGGTGCGATTTCCCCGATGCAAGCAACGTTGCAGGCAACGTTGCATCGTGCATCCGAGCCTTAACTCTTCTGTCTCCAATTTCTGCTGTGGGTGATTAAAGCGCCATAATAGGAAGCCACTGAGATTCACCAAGAGATTAACATGTCTTTTCAACTTCACTGAAAATTCCTTTTTTTCCAGTCGTGTTTTCAAAACTCCTCAAGAGTTGGAGGTCTTACGTTATGTGTGCAGAGTCAGCAGTGAGGCCCATAAGGAAGTAAGTAGATGAAATACTTGGATGACGTATTCTACTTTTTAGGATATGCAAGCAACATCCCAAGGAACGTCGCATCGTGTGTCTGAGCCTTAAGTGATAAATCGCGGTTACGAAACGGCATGTCTGGTACCGCTAGCTTTTAAGAAATTCTAAAATACAAAAATGATGTAGAGTTAGTTAAGGTGCGGTAATACGGGCAAAAAAAATGTGCAACAATGTTGCATGACAAGTTGCACGATTTTGTTGCCCGTATTACTGCACCTTTAGTGGGCAATAATGGTCTCAGACGTCTTCAGAGGCGAATCCAGGATTCTTCTAGGAGGGGGTGAGTGCAGCTTTTTATAATCAGAACGTTTAAGCACCAACTTGAGCACCTATAATGCATTAGATACACGTCAAGTTAGGCCCATTCCACACGTATCCGTCTTCATTTGAAAATGGAAATATTTTTCTCCGTTTTCAAAAAATCCTCGACCATACATAGCGTATCTGCATCGTTTTTGCCCGTCCACACGAGAAGTCCAAAGGGATTGAAAACGCAATTATTATTTACAGAGCATGCGCTATAAAAAGGTCCGTTTTCATACGTCCATACGAAAACGACAAGCCGGCGTTTTTGAAAAATTCTACTCTGGAAAGCGTTACTTTTCGAAAAGTTGCGTCTTCGGAAGACAAATCCGCAAAGAAAATAATTCGTTTTCAAAGAAAACCGTATACGTGTGACGCGTGGACGGGGCCTAACTCTCCATAAAAATATCGCCAGCTTATCTAAGGGGGGGGGTTGGTTTGCATTCCCTGCACCCCTTCCCTAGATCCGCCCTTGGTCTTACATCATGCATCCGAGCGTTAGAGACCGCTGTTGTTGTTATTGTTATTATTCACTATCTCTTTCTGGGTTTATAGTTGATGAAGCGTATCAGACCTGGGATGACACAGTTTCAGATGGAAAGGTAACGTAAAGTTTGGTTTTATGGAATTTGTAGGAAATACTGTAATTTCTGGAAAAACACTCTCTAACCTGGGTGGCGATGGGTGGCATAAGTCGCGCTCAAACGGAGGACTGGTTTCGAGCCGAGTTCGCAAAGCATCTATGGGTTTTTTGGGAGGACATAAAAAAAATGGCGCCTGCACTGCACAACATTCAGAGTGTTCAAAGAAAGCAATATTCTAAAGGAATAAGACATTCCAAGAGCAAAAATTCCTAGAAAATCAAGAGAACAGTGTAGTGTGGTTCTGTTGAGGAGGTGGCTACTGTGCAGAGGAGCAAAAGCTTCAGGCAAAAAGGCTGTCTTGATTGCCACAGGTAAAACAAATTTACAAAGGAATGTATGGTTCGTTGTAGGAACAGTTGTCCGATATTTGTCCCTACAACCATACATTTCTTTGTAAATTCTACCATTTTTAAACTGAAGTGAGTCGTTCAGTATTGAACCAATTAACACCAAACTTCGGGATTTTGCAAAGGTCAATATGCTCTTTCTTTCTCGGTGAGTCTTGTGTTGACATTATCAAAATTTAGGGCTAGTCCCAGTCTCTCACGGTATGACATTGGCTAATAAATTCATTTTATTTCATTTCAATGATTTTTTTCCCCTAGCTTGTTTCAGCACTACTGCTACTTTCAAGGTGGCTGTCGACACATGTCCTACACCTGTATTGGAGCAACGTACGTAATGAAGAGAGTAAATTGAATGGAAAATAATATTAAAAAGTGAAGGCAAAACAATATGAAGAAAAATGGGAATTCAATTGCGCAAGTTGAAAGATGTATTTAATGGACCTCTTTACTTTAGGCGGAACGTTTTCCTATTACATCTTCTTGGGAATGATATTCTTTGTTGAGGTTCAGGCCATGTCAATAATGTATGTTCTCAAGCGTTACCGAGAATCAAAAAAATAAAACGCATGGAAATGAAATGGGGAAACATTACGCCCAAGGTAAAGAAGTGTATTGGTATCATTAACCAACCATTTTTCTATCTTTTCCTTTTTTCTCTTTTGGTTGGGGGCAGGGCGCGCTGTTTTAGGTTATTTTCATGTGCAGTTTCTCAACAGATGTAGATGATTTTCTCAACACTTTTTAAAATTCATGAATTAATTTTGAAGACTTTCCCTTGTCTTGTTTCAGTGGTAAGTGTTGTGCTACTTTGCACTACGGACACGCAGGAGCCCCAAACGACCAAAGAATCGAAGATGAAGATATGTGGTAAGAAATCCCAGGATATCTGTACCTTTCCGAGTGTATGAAGGAGCTAAAGAGCAGTTTCCTTTGACGCATCGACTTGCCGTACCATCCATTATTATACATTTTACTCACTATCTCGATTCTAATAGGATGTGACATCTACAGGAAAATTTGCAGATATGGGATTTATCATGTGGAGTACAAAGTTCAAGTGTTGGACACGCGCTTAAATATGGATTCATTTCCTAAAATTTCAAAATGTGTAATAAAATAATAATTGAATTCGGTTTTTGCATGTTATCGTAAATTATCAAGACCTCGAGTCTGTGTTATCCGCCTCAGCCTACGGCTTCTGTAGATAACAAAGGATTCGGTCTTGATAATTTACGATCATATCATGCTGAACCTTATCCAACAATTTTCACAGTCAAGCAAAAACTACTTTATTTCCGTAATGTCCGTGGCTAAAACAGCGTTGGAAATCTTGTCTGCCATAATTCGATACGGCAAATTTGTTACCGTACTATAGTCGTTCCCTTTCTAGCTCTATTATAACCATACTCTCAGTTCCATAATGATAAATTAATTGGACTTTTTCTTGTTGGTAAAAAAAAAAATTTCTTACGAAACATTTTTCTAGTCTGTTTGACATGGGTGGAGAGTACTACTGCTATGGGTCTGACATCACGTGTTCGTATCCAGCCAATGGGAAGTTCACAGAGAAACAAAGGCAAATCTACGAGGCTGTGCTCAAGTCAAGTCGTGCTGTCATGGCGGCTGTCAAACCAGGTATGCATGCATATTTGCGGTAAGATAATACGTGCAGTTTAAGAAATGCTGGGTTTATTGGTCGGCCGATTGAGTTACCATATTAGTTTTCGTCGAGAATGCAAACAAAACACTAAGCACTTGACTTTCACTCATGCACAACTCACAAGTTGATTTTTACGGATGGAGGAAAACCGGAGAACCCAGAGAAAAACCCTCGTGGCAAGGGAGAGAACAACACATCTAACAAACTCTACTCACATGTGGCATCCGCAGGGCTCGAACCACCGACCCAGTGGTGAAAGACGGACATTTTACCGCTACGCTACCCATGCCACACATAGCTTTCATCTTTTTCGTTCATTTTCGTTCGTTTTCGTTTTTCTAGGCGTCTCGTGGCCAGATATGCATCGTCTCGCTAACCGCACCAATCTAGAGGAACTCAAACGAATTGGCATCCTTAGAGGAGACATAGATGACATGATTAAACATCACATTGGAGCTTTGTTCATGCCTCACGGCCTTGGTCACTTCATGGGGATTGATGTGCATGATGTTGGAGGCTATCCCGAGGTAAGAACTTAAATTGTGTTATATGATTGGTTGATTATTTGTGGAATTGAAAGTGCATACCACAGTATTACGCCTCAATCGGCGCCAAAGAACGGCGTCTTTTTAGCTATTAATTGCACGTCATAAATATTTGCGCACCATAAAAACACAAACACACCACAAAATTGTCGCTATATAGCACAGAATGATATAGCTACAATATATCTCGCATTCGGATTGGTTAATAGGACAATAAAATGACTTTTGGAGGGAGTATTGTTTATTTGCGCCCGCGTAGTGTCATTTGCGGCCCGAGCGCCTATTATTATCAATGTACGCGGCCAAACAGACAACTGCCCTCTTGGAAACACGCGCTCAGCGGGCCGCAATAAACCAGTGAACAAGGCCAAACTCTAAGTGGATAAAATCCATTTGATGATAGACCAAAAACTGAATCAGCAGTATGGCCGATAATGCCATTATCAGCCCCCTCGAGTCATTTGCGGCCCGCTGAGTGCGTGTTTCCAAGAGGGCAGTTTTCTGTTTGGCCGCGTATATTGGTAATAATAGGCGTTTACTGTGTGCATATATAACTAAATGGGATCACACTGAGTGTTGACCACTTCATTTCTTACCATGCAGTATGCATGAAGCGTTTTGTCCCACCGCATATCCATTTTACTTGTCACTGATTGTGCTCTGTCCTCTAAGATATTTTGTGGCGGGAAGACTAGATTCGTTCAGTGATCAGGAATGGACCTAAGATATTTATAGAGATAATAAGCACAGGCAGCCCACTGATTCTATTTCTGTCTCTTTTGTTATCAGGGTGTCAAAAGGATAGATGAACCTGGTTTACGTAGCCTGAGGACTGGGAGGACACTTGAAGCTAACCAAGTCCTGACCATTGAGCCTGGAATCTATTTCATCCGAGCTGTGAGTATTAATTAGTAATGTTCCTTTCATAACATCAGGACTCCACAAATGTAATGAATAAATAATTAACAAATAGAACAGCTTCAACTTTGCTCAGTTATAGAAGCATGCAGGAAGTGACGAAAGCACGAAAGAAGTGTAGGGAGAAACACAAGCCGCACGAGGCGATACGTTATGAAAGATATGCCATAGTTTCCATAGATACGTCTCATAATACCATATAAGCATCGCCATACCTTTGGTTACGTCATTTATACCTTTATCTACATGAATCATTATATATCCGTTTAGATACTGCTGCAAGCTTTGCTAATTACTGATAAATAATAACCGGACAGTTCTCTTTTTCACAGGTCCTTGAACCAGCTTTTTCCAATCCAGAAATTTCACACTTTTTCAATCGGGAGATGGTGGAGCAGTACTGGAACTTTGGAGGAGTAAGAAAAATAGAGATTATAACATGTTAAGAGTTAGTGACGCGTTTTCCGTCATATCGTGAACGAGCGAGTCCTCGAGCGAGGCTTTATCACACAGATATCGACCCTAAATGTGTAATAAAACAAATATCATGACTAAATGTTGTTTCCCAAGAGCGCAGACTTGACGTGAAATGGTCGCGCCTGTGTACATTTCCCGATATAAACACACTGGGAATTGTTGTATAAGAGAGAAATGTTGGATGAACATCTGTGCAACCGAACAGTCGGCTAATCCTCGTTTCTCTCAATTCTCGCGGACTGTAGTCATGATTTGCTGTTTAGTGTTCTTTTATATTAAAGAGCAGTCCATTATTTTTTAGAATGATTGCATGCATCAAGAGTTCCACGCTGCTCTTCATAGCGCATGCTCAAGGGGTAAAAACCGAGAACATGGCCTGTAAAAATTGCTATATTGATTTGCATTTATTTTATCAAGCACGATTTTCATGAAATATCCGAGTTCACATACCCTCAAGCGTAATCCAAATCAAATATACCGGAAATAGCATATTTTGCGATACTCGGTATCACGGCTTTTTCATCACGTGAGCATGCGTAGTCTGAAACTCTTTATGCGTGTATAAGTGATGTGCCAGCCGAGAACTTCCAAAACGCAAATTTTGTCCACTCAGATTGTGCGCAAAACGTCATTTCTTTTTAATAACTAGATATTTACTGTTGTTACAGGTTCGTATAGAAGATGACATCATTGTGACAGCAGATGGAATGGAACTAATGTCGTGTGTACCTCGTACAGTAGAAGAAATAGAGGCCCTTATGGCGGAGGGCCGAGATCTGACCCCTCATTTTACCGAACCAGTAGCTTCACAGTAAAAGCAATGGCACACGTCTGGAATAGTCACATCTGGATTTATTACTTCATTTTTCTAATTGCCAGGAGTTCTTTACTAGGAGTGTCCATCTGAAACACATTGTTAGTGAGTCAGCACTGATCTGAAAAAGCAACTTATCCGGCTTGTGCAAGAAAAATCATTGAAAATTGTTCTATTTTTCAATATTCTGGGGTAATTTTGTGTTTACCAAGAAGTCTCACGATTTCTGCTGATGTATAAGTAATATATTTCTCAGTTTTGTTGTTGTTTTTGTTTATATAAGCTTTGTTCTCATTGGACCTAGTTTTGACGGTTGATTTAAAAAATAACTTGTTCTGACCTGAAACCATGAAGGCTCACAGGGTCAGCATGGAATGATGGACGCTCCTAGTAACGGGCTTCTGTTACTAATATTTTCAAACGCCGGTTATAATCTTTTAAAACAGTATAGACTATATTAAGAGAATGAAATAAAATGCATTGAGTATGAACAAATAAACAGTTTGTCCGTTTCCAGGGCTTGCGAGTGGTTTCTTAGTGTTTTGATTGACAAATGACAGCGTCTCAAACTTATATTTGTAGGCTGACTTTAAGCCATATTTAAAATACAAACCAGTGAAAATCTCCAAATTGTAAGATCGAGGGTACATATAGTCTATTTTCAAACATAAATAACATTCATTCACTTTTTTGAAATAATTTAAAATATATGTTAGATTGGTTTACGCCGTCCGGGAGAATCTACAGAGTACTCAGTTGATGTAATGTATTCAAAAAATCTATTGTTGTCTATTGTCGTTCTATTTATTGTATTATGTGCTGTTCATTGTATTTTCATGAATAACATTACATCAACTGCGTGCTCTGTAGACTCTCCCGTTTACGTCCGTACGTGGACCTTCATTTTATTCATATATGAGGTTCCCTGTGTGTATATACGAAGGTTTGGGTTTCCTGTCTCAACGCTGTACACAGGACTCCCGCCCACGTTTTTCCATATCCAATCAAAGATGGCGGCTCTTTCGCCTGCGTCTCGAGAACCTCCTCTTTTGTTGTTTTGTGATACTTTTAGCCATCAAGAGAATGAGGTAAGAACTCATAAAACTCTGGTATGTATAATAAAGTATAAATGTGTCGTTTGGTGTTCCTAAAAGCGAAATTTAAGCGCAGAAATCGTGTTGCAATTCTCTGTCATACTGACAATACATAACTTAACAGCAAACAGTCAGTTGTCCCCATTGCACGTGGAATTTAGTCAAAGTTTGATCCATAAGTTTACATTATGTAAACTGTAAGAGGTTTAATTTGTATATTCATGAAAATTAATGATTTAATGATTTAATCTGCAAAAATCAAGTTTTAACATGCACTGGATCATTAAAGGTGCAAAATAATGAAGAACAAACACCCCGGAGGTTGGGGGGGGGGTACTTCCTTTGTCCAAGGGGTAGGGGTGATTGGCAGTCAGTTTTGAATTAAACATGTAAAAGGTACAAACAGATTAATAGAGCTTTTGAAGCCATGCTGATTTCAACCCCTAAAAGGTACGACCATATATGACTTTGTTTACAGGCCAGTAACTGATAACATATTTTTAGTTTGTTCTTTAATGTTTTTCAGTAAAGTGAATTAATAACAATTGGTTATTATGTTATTTAACTGACTTTTGAGTCTGAACCCCTTAAAAGTTCACACGGGAATTATTTTCAGCCCTAAAAGGACCGCTGATCACCCCTACCACTTTGACAAAGGGAGTACCCCACTCCCCCAGGACAAACTGACACATATTTGTATAAAACTGAGAGAACAAACTGATAAGCCCCGGGGGGTACTCCCATATATTGACTATACGGGGATGATCCATTGAACAGGGTATGTTTTTTTTTGAGTTGCTTGTCATAAACAGGGTATCCAATTCTACTCCATTTCCGAATTTGTTGGAGTTTGCTGTCATATTCAGGGTATCTAATTTCTTATCAAACCAAGCTGATCACTAGCTGTCTTAAAAAAAAAGATACGCGAGCTGACACAATAACAAGAAGACTGCGTAGACAGTCAAAACGCATAGGAAATAAAATTCTTCACGTTTACAATTACAGTGCCTCCGTGCTGCTCACTAGTTTTATTTGAAAGAAATATATCCTTTGTCATAAACAGGGTATACGAATTTGGATTTTTCTGTCATAAACAGGGTGACTGTTTTAGGATCTCAGCGGAACACCCCTACCCAAAATCTGGCAGAGTACCCCCCCCCCCAGGTGATAAGCGAGTAAATATCTTGGAAAGAAAACCCCAGGGGGCGAATCTCTAAGACTTATACAATTTTCCTTTGAGAACTTTATGTGGATCTAGTTTCTTCCTCTTAGTATTTCTAAGAAATTGAGTTTATGTCATTTTCTTTGACTTTTGAAAGTGAGCTTGTTTGACAGAGTTAATACACCAACTTTTACTTGTCATGCCTGTACATGTATCTGCTGGTTCTAAGGAAGATATTTCTTGTTCTCAGGAGATGCATTTAGATCTGGTCAGTTTTCCTCGGCCAGTGTCAATAGATGAGGTACGAGTGATTCCTGCAGGTCATCGTGTGCATGCTGCTATTAGTGACAGGGAGAAAGTTGGGTAAGACATCTATGAAATGATAGCATTTATTTAAGATTAAGCTTGTATCTCTATGTAATCTATGTTCTCTGAATTACACGTGTGAATGGTTTATGAGCACATGAGTATCACCAGCAAAGGTGAGTGTGCTGAAGTTACAACAGATGTGTCTCCATGCTCAGACTTTTAGAAAGATGATGAGCAAGGGAGCATTCATTAATTAAAGGGTGGGTGGGCCAGAGGAATTGAGGGAAGGGTCAACTAATTTTTACCTAGCTAAAAGGGAAGGGTCATCTTTGATTTTCTTACAGTAGATAATCTCTGACTGGTCATAAAAAAGTTCAAGGGAAACTGTAAATGGATTTTTTTTTGTTAGGCTGAAGAGTGGGGTCAAAAAGTTAGTTGCATAATGGGGGAACACTTGTAGACCAAATCTAATATTTCTTCAACCCACCACCTGTTAAAAAATAAATGCTCCCCAATATGTTTTCACCATCCATAGCATGCATTACATACAGTTTTTGTGTCATTTGCACAGATATTAGTGTGTACTGCAAGTACAAACATTACTACCCCTAATGGTTGTATCCTTTTATCATATATCTTTTTCATTTCAGAGAAACCCATCCACCTTCATTCAAACTGGACATGTTTATCAGAAATCTTGATAATCCAGGAGCTGTAGTATTTGAAAGACTGGGAGTGTACGTGTCAATCAATTGTGGCAATTTGCTTCAGAATTTTAAACTACAAGTATTTATAAGCAATTGATGATTAACACAAATTTGGGTTTCTTTCCATAGTTTGGACTACAAAGAGCCCAATAACTTTCAGATTACTGCTTCTGTCAAGGTAAATTTATTTTATTTTAAATTTATTTATTAATCTCTGAATAGAGTTTCCACAATTTGGCAGAATATAGGATCTGACTTTGAGCTGAATTCAGGGTACAAGCAAAAAACAGCAGTAAAAATAACTAAGTTAAAGCAGGATCATTTGGCTGCCATCAACCCTCCCCCCTCCCTATATCATTAATCTGTGTCCATCAATTACACAGATAATCAAATTTCTTAAGGATGGGAAGACCTGTCTGAGTAGGTGTACTATATGTTGTAATATTTTGCTTATCACACTAATTTGAGCAAAGGATACTGTTTCACCTGTTTCAAAAAAGGTTGTCTGTCGGCATTCTGAAATTTGAAATCTAAGCCAGATAATTGCCAGCACAGGTCATCACTCAAAGGTGGTATTATATTTAGCTATTTACTGATTGTAGCTAAAAGATAAAACTTAACATTGAAAATAAAATATCATTTAAACATGAATTCACAGCTTGTGAGCTTAAAATTCCTTTTTGGTCTTTTTTGAAATATGTGTACATGTAACATGAATGACTGGATATTTACTGGTATGCTATTTCTTACAAAATTAGGTTTTTGAATTATTTCTAGGCTGCGACAGATGTAGTAGTTTTAAGAGGCTGGTACACAAGCATTACAATTTCTCTGTATGGGTACTTCACAGAGCTTTCTAGGGCTTCTGTTCAGGATGTGCGCCCAGAATCACATCCAGATAGACCATCAGTTATCATGGAACAACGACCACAGGACAGAGGCCCTGAAGACCCCAGTGTTGAAAAACCAACAGAACGACCTGAACGAGGGTATCAGAGAACCTATGAAAGATCTCACGAGAGAGGATACCTTGAGAAAGGCTTAGACAGAAGTGAGCGTCATGAAAGATCTTTTGAGAGAGGGCCAGAGAGAACAGAAAGAAGTTCCAGAGGATCAGAGCCAAGAGATGAGTATGAAGGAAGAAGAATGGATGATGATGGAAGACCCAGAGATGAGGAACGGGCAAGATCAATTCCTAGAAAAACAGACAGCGAGTCTCGGCAAAGAATTTTAGAAGATGAGGCAAAAGGAAGAAGTACAGGAGGCTCAGATGATGGGAGAAAGACAAGAGGAAGGGGTCCTGATGATGTAAGACCAAGGAAAACTGACAGCGAAGGGAGAGGCAAAAGGTATCTAGATGAAGAAGAGCACAAAAGGGGAAGAAGTAAGGATAGAACTCCCGTTAAGTCTCCACCTCCTAAAAAGCGGTCATCCAGGGAATCTCCTTCAAAAGTTACTGCAACTGTTGGTGAAACAACGGCTGACAAGCCTACAACTCCACTGGGATCTCCTAGGGAAGAGGAACATGTAAGACAATGTTTCTTTCATCTGTAGCTATAATTTCCTTCCTGCAGAATTTTATCAGGATCCCTGCTCAAAGAGATGAGATATATCATGTACTACAGAACCCACTGAACAATGGCATCATTGGGAAAATTTCTTAAACATCTGCAACTCCACCCCCAAACACAAAGGAATGTGTTGCTAGTTAGACTAAAATCATGTGCAAAATAGTTGAGACACTGGCCTCCAAAATGGATACAATGTTGTTTAATACCCACTATGTAGGCAGTGAAACACACACACATCTCCAACCACCCTCCCCTCCCTTGACACAATGTTGCTTAAGAAGGGTGTGACACCTTGCAGGAACCTCCCTGGGCCACCCAACATTGAGTGAGGGGGGGGAGGGGAGGGGGACTCCCAAACAGGAGTGGTCAATTATGACCAGAATGATGGTAGTGTCTCAACAAGTTTTGCACAGATCCCACCCCCACTCAAATCTACTGCTGGAAAATCACGACTCCCCATCAAAATCACTATAGCCCCTTTACACAAATTATAAACCCTCCATGAGTAGTTTTAACAAGAAACATTTTTGTGCATAATTTGCAAACTGGAAAATTACAATGTACAATTATTGTACTAAAAAAAGGTTCTCTTCTTTTGTTTTGTTTTGAGACATGAAAAAGCATGCATGTCATAATCAAGTCTATTTTTCAATTTGTTTGTCTGCAATTATTTTTTTCCTGCTTGATTCCTTTGCAGGCTGAAGAAACCAATTCTAGGTCAGGGTCACCATCAGATGACTTGTTTGAACCGCTTACCCCAGACCACTCCCCCTCAAATTTGTTTTTGTCTGACGAATGTGTGGATGATGAAGAGCAGGTCAGTGCACCTGTGTATAATTATGTTTCTCACAGAACAGATTTCATAGGAGTGGAAAATGATATAGCAAATTCATAGCTGTACCACAGCAGTAACATGCTTTAACAGTAACTTTACAGAAACAACATGTTGTGATTGGATGATTCTAACAACAATGGGAAGCCATTTCAGTGTTATGGCAAACCACACTGATGTATGTGCTGTAAGCCAGCTAGCATGCTAATACTGTGTGGCCACCAATCATGCCACAAGTTGCCACAAGTTTTTCACACACACATGAAATCTGCTCTATTTCTAGTATACTGTAACCCAAAGATTTTCCACTGTCTTCCACCAGACTCTCCAGAATTTCCTTTCACTTTTTAAACTACACTGTACACCTCCAAGATAACTTTTACAGAGCCTGGGGTGGGATGAGAGAGGGGTGCAGGGACAGACGTGTATATGCGTGTGTGAACCTGTATTAGGCCATTTACAAGTTCTCAAAAATGACGCATGAAGGCAACGCTTTGTGCAAAATCACAGTTTGTGGTGTGAAACGACTGACTTGTTCACTCTTTTCTTTCTGACTTGTTCGCAGTTCACTCATAAAAATAAACCCTTAAACAACAGAAAAAGTCAAAAAAGTGTCCATTGTTTCACACCACCAAGTGTGATTTCACACGAAGCCTCACCTCAGGGGTGGTCTTATTTAGGGTCATTTTGTGTACATCCAGGAACTTCTCATCCCTTCCCAGGGATGGGTGGGTTGGTCTGAGGAATGCATTTTATGGAGCTTCCTGTGGATTGAGTATGGTGAATTGAAATATATATGCCACACTGGAAACAAATAGAAAACTCAGAGAACTGTTGTACATAATAACTGATGCATGTCATGTACAGCTCTGGTTGTATATTCATTTATTCATCTTTTGTGATTTTTACTGTAGGATGCTTATGAAGAAATTCTCAGTGATGAAGAGGTAGGTATCATCATATATGTATACTTGATGTATATATTTATTTTATGGCAAGCCAGTTTGGATGAAAATGAAATGATTTGATCGGTTGTTAAGAGGTCCAGTATTTTTTCATCCAGAACTCTCCACAAAAGTTACAGACTGCTTACCATAATTATTTTTATTTGACATGCTTATAATAAACTGTTTATTGACCAAGCTTGTTCGGTCTGTATGGAAAGATATTGGTCTTGTTCTTTTTTGGTGTGTGTGTATAGGGCTTGCCCTATGGGCTCAGTCTATACGAATTTGAAAAACAACTCAACCAATATCCACCCATCCAGACATACGCTCAGTCAATAACCCCTATTTATGACATCATACATACATTAGTTCATTCCTTGGTCCATAATGTGAAGCTGGTGAATGTCTGCATAAAGTAATTTGTGGTTCCTTGGATCAATCTTTATTTTCTTTACTTTATTCATTTTTATCAGGACATGGCTCTTGATGAAGGTGGCCTGGATGAAACAGTAAGTTACAAAATTTTTATTTTGGGGGAAGGGGAGGGGTGGGTATTGCACTTAGATAAGTTCAACTATTTTCTTCTCTGGGCTGGATCTATGATTTTGGGAAAGTAGGGGAAGAAGTTTGGAATATGATGTTTGGACTTTATGCAATGATAAACCCCTTTTTTGGATTCAAAAGTAATTTTTTACCTTGCTATTCTCGTTGAGAAGTAGTTATTGTCATTTACAGTACAGTGTATGGAGTTCTATTGCTGACAGGGTTGGTGGAGCAGTTCTGAAAGTGGAGGGGCTGGCTTAATAAATCCTTACTGCTGACAGTAGAGCATGTATGTCATTCTCATATAAAGTGAGAGGCGTCTCTGCCACCCCTGTTGCAGTAAAGGGGCAGTAACATGGGAACACCTATAGCCAACTGAGATCCACCCCTTGTTCTAAATCCCACTAAGAATTTCAAGTAGATATTGCATGTTTGAGTTGAAGCAATTTGAGAGTCATTATCCCATCCATCCATTTTTCCTTTATTCAGCCGTAGCTGTCATGAAGGTGCATGTATATTCTATAAACAAAAGCCTAAAATACTTTTATTTACTTCAGTCTGTTCAGTTTGACCTTGACCTGTACAGTGAAGATGCTTGGATGTCTGTTTCAGTTAGCTTCAATCCATACCAATGTGACCTCTCTCCTCTAACTGTAAGTATTCAATGCATCAGTCACTCATTCAGTTTAACACTTATGAACTGTATTGTCATGTAATGTCTCTAGATGAAACCTACAGGATGGCCATTAATGTAGTTAACCAAGCCATGTGAAGTGAAAGCTTTATTATGTTATTATAAAAGCAGTACCCTCTCAATGATAGGGTGGCTGTGTACCTCCTCAAACCCTCACACCTGGGTGTATGTGTGGGTTTGTGTGTGCATAGTATTCTCTGTTATGTAAGCATCTAATGTTCTCATTTATCTATTAAATATTTGCCAGCATTCTTGCAGCTATTACATTAGGCCATTAAGAGATTTTGATAATTTTTCCTGATTTTTAAAAACCTTATAATATATTTTTTTCAATTTTTTAGTCATTTCCTGCACCAGATCAAACAGAACATGAAGCTGCTCTGTATAAATTCAAAGATGCAGGTAAAAAACCTTGGTACACTTAGAATTGCATAATTTACCATAAAATAACATTGCATAACATAGTACAATATATACTTGAAGCATTATATACTTGGAGCACGCTATTTTTTTTCCATCGAATTTTTTTGTCAAAATGATTGTTCCTCATATTATGAGGAACAACCAATTTGACAAAAAATTTTGATAAAAAATATATATTGTGCTCCAAGTCTGTAAATATGAAAATTATATATGATAAGTTATAATCATTACATTTTATTAAACCAATGACTGACTCAACTTCGCAATAGATGTTGCATAACAAGCCTATTGCTTTGTATAACAAGCCTATTACAATCTGTAGTGCCATTACATACCAGTAATTCCTCACTTCTAAAAATAATGTTTTTCCTCTTTCAGCTACCACACAGACAGCCAAGGATACTGTAAGCACAATCACTTCTAATCATTTTAATTTACAAATCCCTGAGATTTTTTTTGTTTACCCAAATTTACTTAAAATCAACAAATTAATGCAACTTTTATTATTTTAGGGAGAAAAACTGGTTGAGCAGGCTGAATTGTGCAAAGTCTTAGAAAGAAATACAAAGTAGGTTCATTTGGCCACTCAATGTATTTTATTGTAATGATTTTTACTATAACTATTTATTGTGCAACACCTACTGCCTGGCCAACCAATGTATTTTGTTGCAAGAATTCTTCTATTCATGTCTCTGTGAAACAAATTCTCGCTATCTGATTGGCTAACTTTTTAAAAAATACATTGGGTGGACATGCTTGGGTGGCTCTGTGACTGGGTAATTCAGACCTGTGCAAGAGTGTGCATCCATTTCATGATGGACTGAACACTGACATAATCAAGAAGCACATGCACCAATGTATTGAGTATTTCATTAATATTTTTTAAATATTTATGCTATTTTTGGCTCTTGCCATTTTACAAAAGAATTGGTTCATGCTTATAATGTGCATCCATGGAATGAATGCACTTGGGAGGTTTAAGCACACAAGAAGCTAGACTTGCACTCAACTATGATTTGTGCCACACTACTTTCATGCTTAAGCAACTTCCCATGTGCATCCATTTCTTGATGGATGGATGCTGCATGAACTGTTTCTTTAACAGCAAGTCAATTAATTTGCCTTGCTTTTGCAAAGTTTCTACTAGTTCAGTGTGTAATAAGAGGTTATTAACCGAGCGCGAGGTCTGTAGAGAAAAATATCAGACTGAGGTCTGATATTATCCTGTACAGACTGAGCAAGGGAGGTTAATAAATTGTTTATTATATGGCTGGTTTTTTTAGCTGCATCAACGAAAGACAGGCAAACTTAACGGAAATCAGCCAATCAGAGCATGCATACTAGCGTAGCCATATAATAAAGCAATTTATGATAGTTTCATTACATGGGGAAAGCTGCTAATCTAATTGAATGCCAGGAATTCTAGTTACAATCACTCCAGCTGGGATGAGGAAATTTTTTAACACAATGGAATTTATGTTTCTTGGTTCACTTTTCTTATATTTCTTTTTGTTTGTTGTTGTTGCAGATGGGTAGATGTGTTTGAAGAAATACCACTTTTAATTATACCTGGGCTGGTATGTGAGTTTAATTCTCTTTACATGTGTTAATGAACCCAGACTTGACAAGGATTTTTATGAAATGTCACACTCTCATTGGCCAATTTGCAGTCCATAACTTACAGTACAGACCACCAACCTTTGTTGCCTTGCCACATAATAAATACCTTATTAACCTCGTTTGCTTGGTCTGTACATAAATTATGGAACCTTAGGGTTTTTTTACTTTTTATGGCCTGCACACTACATGCTTGGGCCATTTAAAGGTAGTGGAAAAACTCAGTCTATAACTTACTATAATGACCTCATGCTCAGTAAATAAGAGGTAATCTCAGAGTCTTTTATATTCATCTTTCTAGGCTTATATCATGAGAACCAAGGAAGACAGTGATGGTAAGTCTGTGAAACTGAATTTTCTAATGGCTGAGCAGTGTATTGTCCTAGAAAAATTGGGGTGCCTTTTACACCCATTTTAAAATTACAGGTATAAGACCCAATAAACTGGAAAACACTTTGAGTTGTTTGGTTTTACATATACTTATTGATTTTACTTTTTCTTAATATTCTAGTTATGCTAACAACATTTGTGGAATGGACAATTTTTGCCTTAAATGTTGAAGAAGCCAGGAAGCTTCCCATTGCTGTGAGTTACTTTTTATGGCAATCATAACCATCCTAGCTTATCATTACTTACATGTACCATCACCACCACCACTATCATCATCATCTTCATAACTATCATTATCATCATCACCCACATTATCAATATAACCATCACCACCTTACAACTATTACCAAGTCACCATCTATGTTGATCAATATAACAATTATCATCATCTGTCATCACTAATATGATCATTACCATCGTCATTGGGATGGGTGGTCTACATTGCGAAGGCTTTGGCCTCTTTCCAATGTTGAGTTCACTAAAGGGTTCAGTTTGAGCCCTGTGTGTGCCCAATTATGTGAGTTGAGTTTGTTTGATGTGTTGTTCTTTCCCTTGCCACAAGGGTTTTTCTCCAGGCTCTCAGTTTCTCTGCCTCTGCAAAAAAGTTAACGTCATCATGGACGGCGGAACCGGGGGGTCCGGGGGGCACTGGCCCCCCCAATAATTTGGTTGGGGAGGCCAGGCCCCCCAATAATTTTCTGGCTATCAACATCAACTTTTAAATAGAATTGTTAATAGGTTAAATGTGCCCCCCCAATAATTTTTTGCTTCCGCCGTCCATGGTGTGTTCTGAATGTAGTTTGAATAGAATGTTAGAATGTTGTAAGGAGTGCATGTGGAGTGAGCAGGCCCACATCAGCTGCTGCTACTAGAACAAATACATGTAAAAGATGAAGATGGCAATGATGATGGCCACCACTGCTATCACAAAAATCAGCATCAGCATTTCAACATCTATCAGATGTACCACCATCACCATCTGTCATCGTCATGATTGTCACCAACATGGAGCATCATTATTATCACTTGTCATTATATCATCATCATTAAATATCATTCCAGTCATTCATCATTAAAATCTATGTTTCCTATTACCTTATTAACTAAATTCGTTTGATGTTGATGACAAATTATCTTTATTTCATTGAAACAACTGAACTTTGCATATGTTTGTTTCAGGTTAATGTAAGGTTGCTGAAGGCTGGTCTTAGAATGGTTCATGCTTTGTGCAACTGTGGTCCTGAAATTGCTGCTTTACTCATTGTAAGATAACCTAGGAATGCCTTTATTTTTTCCAAAATTGTTCATGAGTTTTTTGTTAATGATTTATTTGAATTTTGTGCTGATGTTCTTGTTGTTAATAATTTCAGAATGTTGGTGTGCAAGAGAAGCTTCACAGTGTGCTGACAACTGAGCACATGTCATCATCAATGAAACTACATGCATTACAAGGTATTAAACATAATGTATTCTACTCACATTCTACATTTTTTGAACATTTTCTTAGGATAATGCTGTTCCCAATTTAGTGGATACATAGATACTGTTGACAAGTGAATTTGGGATGATTCTTAAATAATGGGATTTCCTGAAATATTGGTCCAACACAAAGCATTCAGTCGATGCTGCAAGGTAGTTTCAAAGGATTATTCAAATTTGTACCTAGAACCTTAAATGGAATGCTTTGTGTTTGACCACTGAACTGAATGTATGGAAAGTGGTCAATGTTTAAAAAAAGTTTGTTCCTTGACAGGGTCAAATATTTACAGTTAATTTCACATAACTTTGTCCATGCTGGTTGTGAAGTTCATTGGGAAATTCCGAAGTACGTTACGAAGTTCGCAAGTTAGTTGGCAATTAGCCAGTCTACTTCCGAACTTCAAAACAAAGTTCCCAACTTGTCTTGCGCGGACGTTCAGAAATATCGTCTTTACTGAACTAAACTATGAAATATTCTAATTTTATTGATCTCAGTTGATTAAAAATTCTTATAAGCATCAAATATTTTCTTTATACTTCATATTATTTGGTGAAAGGGCAAAGTTCTTAACTTCCGCAGTAGACAAGTTGGGAACTTTGTTTTGAAGTTCGCAAGTAGACTGGCTAAATACCAACTAACTTGCGAACTACGTTACGAACTTCCCAACCCACATGGGCAAAGTTATGTGAAATTAACTGTAACTTCATTTGCCAATTTCCAACATGTTTATTTGAAAGTTACTAATTATTTAGCTGTTATCTTGTCAGCTTTAGACAGTTGCACGGATAGCCATTTCTGTTTGGAGCATTTCCTTGGGTGGGATATAGTATCACAAGAGGAGGAAGACAACATGATAGATGTTAAAGAAGAAAACACTCAAAGTGGCTATCAAAAACTGGTGGAATTCCTTCTAACAGACCAAGTATGACATGCACTTTATTAGAGTCTTTACTATCATTCATTTGACTATCCAGGTGCCAGTTTACTTCCAGGTTTGACTGAAGGGCAATTTACCCTAGCAAAACGTGACATACAGTCACTGTCATTAACGTTGTCCACCGAAGAAAAACTTTTAGACTAAAAGAAATGTCATGTGATTCATTTGTTTATTCGTTTAAAGGGATAAAAATTCAAATTTAAACTGTAGTATTATTAACAGTTAACAGGGAATAATAAATATAAACTCTTTGTACACAATGATTTCCTTTAACAAGCATTTAGAACGAGTTTTTTAGGTGTCACATGACATTTCTTGTAGCCTAAATGTCTTTTTTTGGTGGACAACGTTAATAACGTTGACTGTATATTGTTAGTAAAGAATAAGGCTATTACAAATCCTGCATTCTGATTGGCTGCATTACTACACGTCTGTTAGTGATGGCCCACTTAGAAGTGAAAACAAGTCAGAGTCATTTGGCAGCCATGCAAAATAGTCTCTGGAGGGGATGACGTCAGTAGAAAAAGGGGAATGAACTTGACCAGTTCATTTCTAATTCCACAACCTATGTAAATGTCCAGCACATGTTCTCTGCTAGCAGAGTTACCCTTCCCATTGGTTGATGGGCAAGAGGAAGGGAGAAGCCAAGGGAAAACAGAACTTTGCTTAAAGCGAACAGCACACTCTGTTTGTTCTGTCTCAAAATTTATTCTGTTCCTTAGATCAGATACCCACAACATACCATCTTTATCATACCCTGGAAGGGTCTCTTTTTTAACTTTGTTTTTTAACTATTCTAGACTGTACGTGTAGTCAATGCAGCATCAGCTCTGGCAAGAAAGGTCCATTTGTACGAACTGTTGGCGTCATTCCAAACCACTGTAGAGAGGTAGGTAATTCTATTTGATAAATGAGTGCTTTTAATATGACAATCCACAGGATTGAGGGCGATGCACCATTTATGATCGGTACTCGAGCACCAAAAGTAAAAAATATTCAATCCATAATTGACTGTGAGACGCTCATCTCAGGGGGGTGCGTACCTCCCTGCACCCCCTGGATCCGCCCTTAAATTACTCCATGTCTACATTATTTGACATTTTAAATAAAGTGTAAGGCCTAGTTCAAGGGTCGAGCTTCTCATGAGCCGAACCTAATACCATTAAGATCGACTAAGAATCGACGTAATTTCGACTACTGATTCAGACGTCGAACCTTCGTCGTACCTAATTCAGTCAAGCCAATTATTACTTTGAAGAGGCAATTCTTTTAGGGGCACAAGGGGTTTGTGGGAGCGAAAGTTATTAAAGATAATGTATGCATTAGAATCGGCTCATGAGAAGTTCATCGTCTGAATCAGAGTCGATCCAACGTCGTAGTTCCCGACTGTTGCAGTCGATCTTAATAGCTGGATCGACCTAATACAATTTGTCGAACTTAGGCCCGGTTCAGACGTAACTTTCCGTCAGCTCTATTACTTAGCACCGGCAGAGTTAATAGACTATTGACTCTGGCACCAGGTGACAGCATGGGTTAAGTTTGGTATACATAATTCCGCCTAGTTTCAAAGAAAAACAGCGCTCAACCTCAAAAGCAATCAGATTCGACGCGACAAAAGTTCGACCTCTGAACTGGGCCTTAATTGTTTCAGACGTCGTACTTCTCATGAGCTTAACTCACGGTATTAGGTTCGGCTCATGAGAAGTTTGACGTCTGAACTAGGCATTAGGGATTCGAAATTCCCTCCCAGAAACGATAGCAATTACATGTACAGTATGATCAGTTGATGAGCATCGGTCTGTTATGCGGGAGGTCATAGGTTCATACCCCGGCTGGACCAACACATCAGGGTCTTAAAATAACTGAGGAGAAGGTGCTGCCTTTGTAATTGTTTCTGCAGATAGTTAGACCTTCAGGTCTTCTCGGATAAGGACGTTAAACCGTATTTATTACCATAAATAACTTTTAATTAGATATATTTAATTATAATCCACAGAGTGATGAAGACAACAGCAGAAACAGCAGCAGAAACACCAGAATTTGAAGCCACTGAGAGCGAGCCTGACCCAGGAACAGACAGTAGAGATCAGAAGGGATCACCATTAAGGGATTTCAACATGGAGAACATCTCTGCTGGTAACAAGACTGTCAAGGATGGCCCTGCTTCTATTGGCGATATTGAAGTCATCACTGTGGCTTTGGACGAAATTCTTACCATCTTGCAGAAAGCACCCGAACTCATCGTAAGTTAGTTTAGTTTTTTTCCTGTATCCACGTAATAGTTTAGATTTAACAATTATGCGTCTCAGGCTCATTGATAATCGGTGATTAATATTCACTGATATTTACTGAGCCCGAGGTGAATAATTGTTTTAGTATCATTACGCAGGTGATTATTTCAAAGAAAATAGACAATATCGATGTATTTCTAAAATTTATATTTATATTTCGTGTTTGGAAAGCGGCACGCATCAACTAACATAGCGCGTGCAATCCTATATTCACCTGTAGGTGATTATCGAGAAACAGTCTAAAGTTCTCGACCAATCAGAATGAAGCTAATAACAATTATAGCATTCTTATTAATGATTCTAAATTTCAATGTCTGTCAGGTTCAACCTCCAATCAAAGCCTTTCCTACCACAGCTAAAATCACTGCTATTGATGCTGTTGTCAAGGATCCTTATCCTCTTCTGTTCAGACTTTTTGCTGTAAGGTGAGTTGAAAATCCATAGATTGGTTTTCATAAAGTTGAAAAAGGACAGTGTGGCTTTGACTATTACCAGGAAAGTGTTGAAATTAAATCGTGGAAATCGTAAAATAGGAGTGGAATACAATTGAAAATATCAAGGATATTTTAGATATTCTCTACTTTCGCATACCCCATAATGCCTTCTGTTTTTTGGGGGGTAGTTATTGTAATTCAAATTTGTTTGATTTGAATGACAGTTTGTTTGATTTGAATTACAATAGCTATCCCCCAAAAACAGAAGGCATTATGGGGTATGCGACAGTATGACTGTGAAACGCGACAGCACGGTCACGTTACGAAATGGGTCGGCACCCGTTAAACCAATCACAGCGTGCGAAATCACTGCTTGACCAATAAAAAATGCTTTGACAAGGCACCATCACTGTAACACAATCATTGTCACACCATCAATGAATCCGTTAAGCCAATCACAGCGCGTGAGACTACCCGTTATCCAAATGCTTTGCCATGAAACCATCACGGTCCAGCCGGAATCGATCCCTCGTTAACCCGGGATTTGGTACCGGCTGCAACGCAAGCTCCCGTGTTGTAGCTATAATTTGCCGTACCTGTAAATACGCGTTGTGACTGGATGATTCACATGGAAGCCATTTCAATATTACGGCATGTCGTACCGTGTACGTGCTGTAGGTCAGTACCGTACGTTTCCCACTCATACGGAAACCGCTCTATAAACAAAGATCAGGTGGACTGAATTCATGGGGATGTCTGTCAGTGGAAAGCCTGAGGGTAAGGACGAGAAAAAGGATAATACAATGTCCCATTCATTATAAAATATCTTCTCCAAGCATGAGGCACATTAATTCAGTCCTTGTTTTTTGCAAAGGCGATTGTTGGAATCCATTGTGGTGTTGATGTCATCTCCACTTGGATGTTATCCAATGGTTTATTGTGGGGTCAGAGATTTAATCTTTCTGCTGCTACAGACCCAGAGAGGTGAGAAGGGTTTATTTACGAATTTTATAAGTATCGTTCCGTAGTTACGAAAAAAGTGTGCATGACTCCTTTAAGGCCCGTTTACTAGCAATTTTGTCGCGCGACTTGAGCGACGAGTTTATCGCAACCCAAATCGCGCGTGTTTGCACTAAATTTCGAGCATGTTCGAATTGGTAGCGACTTGTGCGCGATCTGTCGCCGTAAAATCGCCATAAAATCGCGGCTCAAGTCGCGTGAGAAAATCGCTAGTGTAAACGGTCCTTTAAAGAGGGGTCAGGATTGAAATTCCCAAGGGATGAAAAGGGGAGTTGAAGGTATTCTAGAACTTTCTTTGCGAAACTTGGTGTATATGTCTGTGTGAAGGGATTTGGGGGGGGGGGGGGCGGGGGATCTGTTTGGAAGAGGGGAAATGGAATGTTCCCTGTGACTACATATTGGAATATTCAAAATAATGCCAGTGACAGCATATTAATATAATGTGATTTAAGCTTAAAACCTTTCGTTTTAGGGTTGCTATTTCTGTCTTCTCATCCTGACACAGTTAGTGGCCTCATTAGAGTCCTTACCCAGACAACGGTAAGTATCTTACAAAGATTCGAATGAAGATTTCCGTTTTATCGGCACGAAAGCTGATTTGTCACTATTAGTACCAAGTGTCTTGGAGCAGTAGAAAGTATATTTTTACTTGAGAATGACCAAACTGAATGCTCTGCACGTCTGTATTTAGTATGGTCTGCGCATGTCTAACTTTTCTAACGCCTCCCACATGGAACAAAGCGTCACAGGACTAGTCGTTCTGGTGACGAAAGATCGAAGTTTACTGATCACAGCAAGGGGTTAATCTTCCATAGTCTAGGGGCCGACTAACCTCTCCCTTTAGGCTTCGGCCGAGCTCCCTGATTAGTCATTATGGATAGCGGTGT